>JAXCGZ010015158.1:50000-52500 GCA_037179515.1 Halocaridina rubra
TCTCTAAAGTCATAATATTAGATTTCCAAATATGCACATTATGGTCACTTTTAAACACTCGTCTTACTGCTTCAGCAAAGTATCCACACTTTAGGAACAATAAATTCAGTTTTATGATGCTGCTAGCTGAATAATGAAGTCTTTTATAGTACTTAGCCTGAAGTAAGGCTATGTGATGTTTAAGAAGAAATTGTTGACATATGTCAGCAACGATATGATTACTTGCATATGTATTATTCGTTTAAGAACATTGTTAAAGGCCACTTAAAATGCTTTAAATATTGACTTCCTGAAAGTATCTTTATGATTAAAAAGGCACAAACTATATACTTTTCAATACAATACAATTTGAGTAAGAAGAAAAGAACCTCAGTTTTACAATGCGAGAAGTTTCTTAGTACAGGAAAAGCTCTTGAGTAAGATTTATACGGTCGTAGTTCTACATTAATTTGATCACGTATAGTACTCTCAACAATATGTCCTAAATATTTATAATAGTCACTACTTCTAAAATGTCATCCCCAAGTTTGACATCGGGAGACCAGTTTTGTTGAGAAGTCCTGATGATAAACATACATTTAGATTTGTCCTTGATAATTTTAAGTCTATGCTTACTGAATAATCTGCACATTGTCATATGAAGGATCTCCAATTCTGACTACTCTGAATTACTAATCACGACAATGTCATCTGCATATGCAATAATAGTCAGTCTTGTCAAGCCCATAGTTCAACCAACTTTCGTGGGAGAAATGTCAACAATTATTGAATCTATGTAAAATTTGAATAAAACAGGGGATGGCATGCCTCCTGTCTCATTCCACGTTCCAATACAATGTCCCTGCTTAAGGAACCAGTCCAAATAGTATTTGCTGATTGATTTCTCAGGTAAGACTTTAGTGAAAATACAATTTTAAGTGGAACAGCTGTCACTAACAGTTTTCCACCAAGTAAAAAGTGGTCAACTGTATCAGACGCTTTAGATAAATCAACAAACATCACAATTTCAGATGTCCTCCGTTTTAAGTATTCATGAAATACTTAAAAAGAAACACACACACACACACACACACACACACACACACACACACACACACACACACACACACACACACACACACACACACACACACACACACACACACACACACACACACTTGTTGGCAAACCAGGGGTAAATCCAACCTGCCTGTCGTTAAAATGAATTTTCTTTGCCAAAATATTAAGTACATGAGTCTCAAAAATCTTAAGTAGGTTTGATGATTGCATGACTGGTCAATAGTTGCTTGACTCTGTAGCACTACCGCTGCTGTCTTTGATAATCGAGGTAATGACACCTTTCAACTTATCGCATGGCATATAGCACTGACTGAAACAGCTATCAAGAAGTAAGACAACATGGTCTAATTACTTATTTGAGGGATTCTTGAGGAATGAGGTGTGTAATTTATCATTCCTTATATCAGAGCATAGTGATGTTATCAGTTTTTGGAGTTTGTGCCTAGATATCAGAATTTGAGTTTTTTTTTTTTTATTGTCTCAGTTAGTCCCATAAATGAAGATGGACACAGGTTGGACTTGGGATACTAAGACGATACCCTTCCTGATGTTTCGAGTTGGGTTCGAGGGCAGGGTAGTCGCTTCCCGACTCGTGCCTTCTACCATTGAATCACCGCGGCTCCCTGATGGCTGCATTGACGTTGCTAAAAAAAAAAAATCCGTTACTCATCGCGTTCTTTAAGATGACAGGGAAGAAAACGCCATTGAAAAACTGTTAGGTATTAGGCTATGTTATATATTAATGATACCTATTGGTGTTAATTTTCTTTGAAAAATTTCATCTTAAAAATATCTGACAATATAATTTTCAACTTAATAAAAAAATCTGTTCAGATAAGTTTTTGTTGAATTCAAATGGATACTTAAGAAAATTATATCCTGGCCATAAATATACTTCAGTCTATTGTAGATCTTTTTGAATTAATTAAACCAAATTTAAAGCATTTATATATATATATATATATATATATATATATATATATATATATATATATATATATATATGATAATAATAATAATAATAATAATAATAATAATAATAATAATAATAATAATAATAATAATAATAATAAAAGTGTGGCACTGAGAGGGGCAAAGAAATTACCTTGAGGAGAAAGTAGCAGCTTAAGAACAAGGCATAAATAAATAATGATGAACAACAAACAAGCAAAAGACAGTCTGAAAGACTAGTCAAAGAAATGAAGACCTAAAAATATGGCAGGATTTGGCCCTGGAAAGACGATAGATCAGATTTATGAAGGAAGAAACGTTACGATTAATGAACATTTTCTCTGTTAATTTTAGTCACAGTATAGGGTATAATTTTCAGTATATTTTAATTTTATAATAGAAATAGAAATAAATTTATATTTAAAATTTCTAGTGGACATTCTTTCTATAATATGCACATTCCATGATTTCCAAGTTATGGGAGTAATGA
>JAXCGZ010015158.1:57500-102500 GCA_037179515.1 Halocaridina rubra
TTGTTGATTGTACAAACATAGTTTAGAATTCTTTTATTCATTGCATTAATTAATTCTTTCATGTACAAAATTAGGGGGATTCATTTTTTTTACACCTTAGCGATTTAAGACTTGTTCATTAGTGTGAACATAAGTGTTACTTAGAATTGTTCAAAAGGACCTTATTGCAGAATTCTGGTTGATGATCTCACGACCAATAGCAATCGTAGTTGTGGGTTTTGACTGAGCCACTCTAGATCTAATTCTCACACCACCACCTAGGCCTCTGTAGATCAAAATAATATCTGTAATCATTTATAATACTACTACTACTAATAATAATAATATAATTCTATATCTTAGCCAGAATTTTAATCTCTAAAATACTCTTACCGTCCTTAACAAGTTTAATTTATTAATGTTGTACATGTACTGATACATTTCATATTAGTGGCTGCACTCCTCATATTGCGGAGAGAGAACTTTAACTGGTATTAGAGTACCTCGTCTTTTCAACTATAGAAGTATCCAAAACAATGATGAAATTAGATACTTATAGCTATAGGGCCTGATGATATATTCCCTTATGTACTGAAGAAATATGCTTCACCATTATCTTATACTTGGCATCTCTGAAAAGTCTCTGGAATCTGAAGAGATTTCAAAATGTTGGAAACAAGTGATTATGCAACCTATAATCAAAGAGGGAAAGAGAAACATAGGTCTAAACTATAGACCTGTTTCATTGACTAGCATAGTTTGCAGACAGATGGAGAAATTGCCGAGAATATATATTTTTTCTCACTTGAAATACTTCACGTTTTGTCAGTGAGATAACATGGCTTCAGAGATGGGAAATTAACGGTAACAAACTTACTAGGCTATAAAAGATGAGATAAGCCTAATCATAGAAGAGAGGGCTGGGAAAATTGCATATTCCTAGATTTTCAAAAGGCGTTTGATACTATCCCAGATGGTAGAATCATTAGGATGCTGCGAATATGGATTGTGAAATGTCTTGAAGTGGATAAAACTTATTAAAAGGAAAGGAGCAGAGGATCAAAGTATGACATGAAGTGCATAACTAGAAAAAAGTTAGTAGTGGGGTTCTGCAGTGATCCATTGTAGATCTACTTTTTCTTATATATGTAAATAATTTGCCGGTGTTTGTATATGCATATTTACTATGTTTACAGATTATGCTAATACTGTATTGTGAAGAGAAAAAGAGAAGAATCTAGTGGAAGAGATCATCAGGAAGACCTAAATAGCTCACCTGACTGGTCAGACAATGAGATTCAGTACTTTGAATTGTAAATTAATAGTAATGGGCAAAACTGCAAGACGGCCCGTGGTTTGGTATTCAATAGCAGGAGAGGTACTTCAAGAATCTGCCAACGAAAGATAGCAAGGCTGAGTGTTTGGCAGATTTGTCTCAAGAAACGCATATGAATGGTATAGTAAAGGCAGTATAAACTTTCTTAGCAAAAGTGTGACCTTCAGGCATAGTCCGTCCTGGTGTCACACTCTTTAAATAGAAAAAAATCTGGACAAAGAATATTCCGAGTTATTTACATGACTTCTGTGAGGTCTGTCATTTGGAATCTGCACTTGAAAAAAATATATAAACAATTCAGAAAAAATTCAAAAGAATGCGTTGAAACTGGTGCCAGAGGTACGTTATCTCAGTCAAATTTGGAGGAGCTCCTCTTACCACATTCGAAGCCAGAAGGAGAGGGAAGGATATGGTAACGACTGCTAATTCCTTCATGGTTTTTACAGAGTTCATTGGGAGCAGTTACTAGAGTAGTCACCGTGGCTCAGGCGGTAGCGTCTGCGACTCTGAGGCGGCAGGTCGAGGGTTCGCGCCCCGCCATGGTCTGAGGTTAGCAAGGGCCATGCACTCAGGGTAACAATTACATCTGCCAAAACAAGTCCTTCGCAAGAAGGCAACCGTCCTAGCCCTTAGTAGAAAAGGGAGTCCGTGACGTAAAACTTAGAAACTTTGAAAATTGGGAGCAATTACTAGGGTTTGGGTGGCTCAAGAAACAGAGGTCATACTTTGGAGTTCGATAAGGAAACTTCTTTGCAGGATGTAGGAAGTACTTCTTTAGTGCTAGAATAGTTTAAAGGAATTCGTTATGTGAAGAAACAGTAAATGCTAAATGCGTTCATGGTTTTAAAGAATTATATGATAATTGTTAGAGCGTAATAAATAAGACGACCAATGTCGTGAGGAATCCTTCTCACTACGTTAATATTAGTACTAGACAGGTACAAGGTAAGAATGGACAAGCGGTGATTCCTTTATCTTAATTTATTCTGGAGTACAACATCTTCGATGCCTCAATGCCCCCAACCCTATGACTATCAAAATCTAAGATCTATTCGTGTCCCTGGTAAGATTCTGACTGATTGTCGCTCTCTGACTGACTTCTGGCTGCCATGGGGATGCTTGAAATACCCCAAAGGGCAGGGCGTGTCGCTAAATCTACTTCTGCCAATTGCCTTCAGGTTCAAAGAGAGGTCCCTCCTCTTGGGGGTTGGGCTATTTCAGTTGGCCTATAGAACGGAAAAGTTCCAGGTCAGAGCGTGGCTATTGGGTATCTCTCCAGGGCATGTACATACGTACGGGTCAAATGTTTGTGTTTCTTGTGGTTTAGGAAATGGCTAACTTCTTGGCCTTTCCCATCCTCTTCAGGTACTTGATGCCAGATGCTAAGTCCCATGGGTCCGGTCATATATCTCCTTGACACTTTCTACAAACATTGACCGTACCGCAGAAAAACAATTGGGAGAGTATTCTATTTCACCCTTGACCTCTAGCCTCTCACGTTTCTCTTCACGACTTGTTACAGTTTCAGATTCTGGCTTCAGCACGACTTCAGTCATGCGACATCCCTCCCAACCAAAACTGAAATATCTTTTATTTCAATCGAAGCATGGGCTATTTTTTTCGAGAGCTCTTGGACATATCCTAGTTAACATTAGTTTACAATAGAAATGGGGCATTGATTTGTCTTAAAATTAGGCCTTAAAAAACTACTCCTGAAACAAAATATTTGTTACGATGTGAAAAGTCAGAAAACATTCATCATTTCAATATGCAATTCCTATTCAGAGACAAACTGATATGAGAACTTAATGAACACAAAGATTAAATCATGATTCAAACAATGATAATGCTAAAGCAGAATGATGATAATATCTAAGCAAAACAATGATATTATTTAGGCAGAAGACAACTTATTACTATTGGTGCAAATCATACAATTTATCAAAGGCACTTATTCAAAAACTATATTTAAAGGAGTCTCTGAGTTGTCGCTTAAAATTATCTTAAAACTAGTAAAACAAATAAAAAAAGAAATGGTCTTTTAGCACAGTGGTCAAAGACGGTGGGGACCTTTTCTTTCCCATTTTCTTTTCTTTCAGTTCTAAAACGTGGGTTGTTCTTTTCAACAATTAATAAGGGATTTCATCATTTCTTTTACAAAAATAAAGTATTATTAAGCTGTTAGCGACTTTTGTTTCCCTCCCTTGCTCATGAAATTTTTTTTGCTAGGCGTTATAAAACGGTTTCTCTGTCCTCATTTTTTCACTCCCCTGCCGTCTTCACTGCAGGCCCAGGTTCGTTCACTACCATAAATTATCTTCTTTCTAAGATAGGCAAGACAAAGAGGAAGCGATCAATGCACCTTCCGAACCCCTCCAGCCTGGCTTTTTCGTCCTACCTTTGGGCCGATCTGTACTAAGACCACCCTTGTAGGAGACCTGCAACGTCACAGCGATTCTCTTCAGTACTGCATACACACGTACCTTTGAAGCAGACCTCGGGATGAAAATTTGAACCTATGTCACTACTACAGTTGTAAGAAAGGTTCCCTATGACTTCGGGGTACCAACAATGGCCATACGTCGGTAATCTGAGGCTATACTTTGCCTCCCCTGCAACTGCAAGTGATTGCAATCTCTATTCAATGGGCAACAGGGACTTATTTGAGAGAGAACAAAATCTAAAGACTTTTAGAACTTGCAGGTCGGGGCTGCCTAGGAATAGGGTGGTAATGGAAGGTATGTGTCTACACAACTAGGTTATTATTCCAAGATACTTAGGACTTAGCTTAGAAACTGATACATAACATTACTCTACTATAGATATCAAAAAGAACAATCATTAAATACTGAGATAAGCCACTAAAGAAATATTCTTCTTAGCGGTGGCTGCAATAATATCAAGCATAAATTCAGATAAAGAATACAAATCATCAGGTTACTGCTGATTGCATTTCAGAAATAATAATTAGCAACAGGCCATTGAGAGATAGCAACAATATCAGTCAACATAATAATAACATTACTAATAATCATGATCAAAATAAGAATAATACAAAAATAAAATAAAAATACTAAATCAGAAATAGCAATATATATACAATGGAGACTGGCATTCAGAAGTAAGAGCAGAGTTCTGTACTTATATTTCATAGTAATGCTCATTCTAACACAGTCTCTTTTACTATTCAGTTTAGTTCCTGGGTTCAGTTTAGTTCCTGGGTTCAGTTTAGTTCCTGGGTTCATCCAGTGAGGACGTGCTTCCAGTAGCTCTAGTCTTGACCATACTTAGTACAATGGAGAGTGGTGGTGTTCTTTGTGCTGGTGGTGTTAGTGGTAGTGGTGTTGGTGGTGGTGTCGTTGTTGGTGCTGTTTGTGGCTGTGCTGGGGATTTGTCCTCGTCTGACGCAAGCAAACTCATTTTTAATTTAAGAAATGAGTTGGCCGCAGTCAGGCAGGAGGTCAGATCCTTAGCTGAGGAGAACAGGGATCTGAGAGGTAAAGTTAACCAGGAAGGGACAATTGAATAATGAAGACGACTGGAAAGTTGTGAATAAGGGTTCAACGAAGATGGTTCTTAAGAAAAATGATACTTTTAGACTACAGGTTTCTAATTCATTTAGTTCACTTAGAGATGAATGTGACAGTGGCGGCAGTAATTCTTCAGGACCCATAGAGTCAGATAGGTGTACTAGCGATTGTAAAAATGGAAGTGGGAAAAGCTCTCAGGTCAAGAGCCTAGGTAAGTCTCCCAAGGTCGGAGTAACCCATCCTCCCGATAAGTCTCGTTCTTTGGTAATTGTAGGGGATTCACTATGCAGATATGTAGACAGGAAACTCAGGCATAGAGTTAGAGGAAAATATTTTTTCCCTGGAGCAGGTATGAAGAAGGTGGGTGAGTCAATAAATAGCTGGATTGAGAAAAAAGATGTTGTTTGTTTGATAGCTGGGGGAAATGACGTGCAGGATGGTAGAAGTGAAGAGCTGATTAGGTTGTATAGACAAGCCCTGGATAAGATCAGGAAAAGGGGTGCAGTTCCTGTGATGTGTGGTATTCTCCCTAGGCTTAGCCAAAGTTCAGAGTGGTGGTCTCGAGCTATAGGAGTAAATGCTAGGATGAAAGTCTTCTGTCGGGAGAATAATATAGGTTTTATAGACGGGTGGGATCACTTCACTAGTCGTAAGCATATGTATGCAAGGGATGGAGTGCATCTTTCTAATTCAGGTGTCTCGGTATTGGCTGGTATGATAGACAGAGAGGTAGGGGGGTTTTGTTAGACACAAATAATGAAATGAATAATACTTGTGCAGAGAAATTAGTCAGTAAGGGTTCAGTAAATAGTGGGTCAAATAACTGGGAGTCTAAGGATAAGAACCATTTGTTACATAGAACAAATATTAACAAAAAGAATAGCCACAAGAAGGGTAAAGCTAGAGAAAGTTTAAAATTATATTATACAAATAGCCGTAGTTTAGGTAACAAGATAGAAGAACTGAGAGCCATAGTATGTAGTGAGAGACCGGATATAATATGCATTAGTGAAAGTTGGATTAATTTAGAAAGCAAACACCTTAAAGCTGAGTACATAATTACAGGATATAAACTTTATAATGCTGATCGTAGTGCAGATAGAAGAGGGGGAGGGGTAATTATGTATATTAAAGATAGCCTCAGAAGCTGCATTAAGTCTGGAATTAAGACAAATCTAAATTCAGAAACTTTATGGGTTGAAATTAAAAATAATATAGAAAGTCTAGTTGTAGGAGTAGTCTACAGACCACCTGATCTAGACAATATAGAGTCGCAAGTTATATACGATGAAATTTCTAAAGTGACCAGATCAAATAGAGTTTGCATTGTAGGCGATTTTAATTTTAGACATATTAACTGGGAAACCATAACAGGTGATAGTAGCTCTAAGGAGTTTTTGGAAGTAGTAGAAGACAATTTCCTTTCTCAGCATGTACTTGAAGCAACACGGGGGGTGAATACACTAGATTTAGTTCTTAGTAATAGAGAGAATATGGTTACAAATTTAGAAGTTGGTGAAAAATTTGGCAACAGTGACCATGATTCCATTAGATTTAACATAATTTTCAAGGAAACTATAAATGAAAATAAGAATATTGTTCCAAACTTTAGAGCAGGAGATTTTGAGGGCTTAAAAACTAAATTATCTAATGAGGTATGGGAAGGGATTTCTGGGGTACAGATGTGGGTAGTTAATCCAGCAGGTCAGGTCGCAGGTAGCGGATTACCCCGAAATTTGAGTACCACATGCCAAGGATTATCACAAGATAAGATCAATACATTAAATTCTCTCACAGGAAAGAACAGCAGTCAGTCAGTTAATATAAATTTGGATGAGGAATATAACAATTTTGTCATGACTCTTAAGAATAGTAAGAGAGACTATATTCCCATGAAACATTGCAGATCAAGAAAAAAATGACCCTAATTGGATGAACAATAGAATAAAGAATCTTATAGGTATTAAAAGAGGAATATACAGGAAACTAAAAAGAGGTGAAGAGCATGTGAGGCAGCAATATATACAGTTAAACAGGGAAGTTAAAAAGATAAAGAGTCGAAAAGAAAATACGAAGTTAGAATAGCAGGAGAAGCTAAAGAAAATCCTAAAGGGTTTTATCAACATTATCAAACAAAATTTAAGGAAAAAGTCGGACCAATTGAAGTAGCCAATGGCCATATCACAGATGACGATAAAGTGATGTGTACATGTTTAAATGATTATTTCTTATCTGTATTTACGAATGAAAACTTGGAAAATATTCCGGAAGTAGAATCCATTTACAGAGACAGTCCCGATAAAATACTTAGTTCAATAAATATTACGAGAGAGGAGATAATAAAAGAAATAGATAAATTAAAGGCTCATAAATCTCCGGGACCTGATGGAATATATGCTAGAATATTAAAGGAATGCAAGGAAGAGCTTAGTTGTCCACTAACTGCTTTATTTAATAATTCAATAAAATTAGGATCGGTACCCATGGAGTGGAAATTGGCAGATGTGGTACCAATATTTAAAAAAGGAGAACGAGTTAAAAAGAATAATTATAGGCCGGTAAGTTTAACGTCAACAGTAGGTAAGATTCTAGAATCCATAATTGCAAATAAAATAAGGGCACATCTAGAATTACACAGACTGATAAAACTTTCACAACACGGGTTTCTTAAGGGTTTTTCGTGCCTTACAAACTTACTGTCTTTTTATTCAGAAGTTTACGAGGCAGTAGATTGTGGCAAAGAATATGATACAATATATCTAGATTTTAGCAAAGCTTTTGATAGAGTTCCTCGCAAAATAGTAGTTAAAAAGCTAGAAGCTCATGGTATAGGAGGAGCTGTTCTCAGATGGATCAAACAATGGTTAAAAGACAGAAAACAGAGGGTTTGCATAAATGGAGAGAAATCAGAGTGGGGCTCGGTTACTAGCGGGGTACCACAAGGCTCGGTACTGGGTCCCCTATTATTCATCGTATATCTAAATGATCTGGATTCGGATATCAGTAGTAACCTAAGTAAATTCGCAGACGACACTAAAATAGGTAGAACTATAAATGGAAAAGAAGACATTCATGCTTTTCAGGAAGATCTAAATAGATTATCTGAATGGTCGGACAAATGGCAAATGGAATTTAATGTTGAAAAATGTAAAGTAGTTAAAATGGGTACTATAAAAGACAATACTAGTTATAAGCTAAATAACCATGAAATCATGAGTTCTCAGTGTGAAAGGGATTTGGGAGTTCTTAAGCCAAGAGAGCAATGCACAGCAGTCAGAAATAGAGCAAACAGAGTTTTAGGATTTATCTCAAGAAGCGTTAGCAATAGGACGGAAAAAGTTATTTTGCAGCTCTATCTTGCATTAGTTAGGCCCCATTTAGATTATGCTGTGCAATTCTGGTCACCCTATTATAGAATGGAAATTGAATCCTTGGAGAGAGTGCAGCGAAGAATGACCAAGATGATACACAATATCAGAAATCTACCATATGAGGACAGATTAAAAAAACTTAATCTACATTCTCTAGAGAGGCGAAGAGTTAGGGGGGATATGATTGAAGTGTATAAATGGTTTAAAGGGATTAACAAGGGAGATATTAATAAAGTTTTAAAAATTCATGATCAAACCAGAACTCGTAATAATGGATTTAAGCTTGATAAATTTAGGTTCAGAAGGGAAATTGGTAAAAATTGGTTTGGTAATAGAGTAGCTGATTCATGGAACAAGCTTCCTAGTATGATAGTAAATGCCAATACCTTAGACACCTTCAAATGTAGATTAGATAGACATATGGCAGAGGTAGGGTGGGTATGAATAGGTTAGTGCTTATTAGAAAAATCATAAAAAGAAAAATAGAATAAATAAGTAGAGTAGAATAGAATAGGTTAGACATGCTGAAAATACAATTCAAAAATGGAGCTGCCTCGTGTGTGCCAGTAGGCATTTGCAGTGTCCTCTATTCTTATGTTCTTATGTTCTTATGTATGAATGTTTATAGCAAGAGAAACACTTGGCAGAAATCAAAATCATTATATTGACCTCGAAGGAAAATAAAACCGAATATGACGTTGGCGAGTACTCTCGATTTCTAAAACATCATCATTATCAAAGCCAGAGTTTAAGTAATACAAGAAAGCTTGATTCATACATACAATTTTTAAATTCAAGGTAAATCCTAAGGGAGGGTAGATAAATAGTTAAATCATCACCACTAATTACAGATAAAAAAGATCTATTAAAGAACAACCCATATATAACCAAATAAGCACATTACCGTATTTGAAAACACGAATCATGATTCATGTTTTCACACATGGAAGGTGCTTCCCTTTTAGACCTTCTGTGGTGTAGTTGATAGCATCTTGACTTAGTAATTATAAGTCCCAGGTTCAAGTCCCGGTGGAGGTAAAAATGATTCATCAACCTATATATCACTAAAAGGCCCTGAGAAAATATTTAAAATTGCAAGATCAAGTGTGAATAACTCTTTGTATCATGAAAATCCCCCCCCCCTTTTTAAAGGGATTAAAGAAATTATCCACTTACTCCATTATGAGATTCCAGGATTACAGAGGGATTATTCCAATCGATTTGGTGATTACAATGATTAAATTTTAAGATAATCACAGTCTTTGTCATTTTCATTTCCTATATATAATTCATGTTGGTTTATTCTTATATACAAGAGGTTTGCAATATGTCCAATATAGTATTTACAATCAATACAAGGAATCTTATATATTAATATATAATTGCTCCCAGGGGAATTTATTGAGTAATTAACAGTGTGTGGATTCCTTGGCCTGTGATAAAGTTACAGGAAAAAAGTCGCAGAAAAAAAAGACTATTTTGGCTAAGGAAAAAAGTCAAGGGTAAAAAATATACAGATTAGGTTAGGTTAGGTTAGACTTTATTCCTGTGACTTTTCTACATGGATTCGTGGATTCACAGTTAATTACAACATTAATACCGAATTTCTTCAGTGTTCTCGGTATATTTATAAAACTGGAAAAAATACGGCGAACTTTTTTTTTTAACTTATTTGAATGAATTTGAAGTTACGTTTATGAAAAAAACCTTAATAGCTAAAAAGCGAAAATCTTCAGTGAACCAAACAGGATACAAAATAAAAATAAAAATAAAGCCAATGTTGAAAATGCTGTGTATTTTCATATCCCCAAATTCAGGGCCGACTATTTTAAGGATTCTCAATAATAATAATAATAATAAGAATAATAATAATAATAATAACAAACACTTCTTTCAATTTCACATCACGTCCGAATAGAAGTGAAAACATAAAAATAGTAGGATTTCTAAATATACTATACTTATAGCGTGCATCTTCTCTGAGTATTAATATTAATAAATAATAATAAACGTAAGAAGAAAAACAAATAAAAATCAATAAATAAGGTACACGTTTCAACAAAGGTATACATAAAAAAAACAATAACTCAGAACAATATATCTATCTATCTATCTATCTACCTTGGCTGTTTCCCCCTTTAATTGGGGGGTAGCCGACATCTAGAAAAGAAAACAATAAGGGGATTACTTTGCTCTATGGGCAATGACGAGGGAGCTAGCGACCGTTCAGATGGCACTGCTGGAGTGCCACAGCCCATCCTCCCGGCTCGTCCACAACCTGTGTCGCTTCACAACTGCCAACTCCTCCTACTGCCCCTACCACAGGGCTACGTCTGTAAGATGCAGCCCCGTGGTAACAGCAGATGCCCATCAGAGCTGCGTCACAATCGCTCGCCACTCATTCCTATTCCTAGCACGCTCACTTGCTTCCCTCACATCCATCCTCCTATCATTCAGGGCTCTCCTTACTCCATCCATCTATCCAAACCTAGGCCTCCCTCTAGCATTTCTCCCATCAACTCTCGCATTCATCACCTTTTTCAGCAGTCTTTCATCATCCATCCTTTCCACATGGCCAAACCATCTCAGAACATTCATATCTACTCTGCCTGCAATTTCTCTCCTCACACCCGTTCTTGCTCTCACCACTTCATTCCTAACCCTATCCAATCGAGATACACCAATCATACTCCTCAGGCATTCCATCTCAAACACATTTAGTTTCCGTCTCTCACTTACTTTCATACCCATAACTCTGATCCATACATCACAGTTGGCACAACCACTTTCTCATACAAAACTTTCTTAACATTCATTTCCAACCCTCTATTCTTCATCACTCCTTTCAATGCACCCAACACTTTACATCCTTCATTCACTCTGTGACACACATCTGCTTCCACTCCACCATTTTCAGATATAAATGAGCCTAAATACTTAGACTGATTAACTTCCTCAAGTGTCTCTCCATTCAACATAACATTCAATCCAGCACCATCCTCATTTCTTGTACACCTCATAACCTTACTCTTTCCCACATTCACTCGCAACTTCCTTCTCTCACACACCATAGCAAATTCTGCCACTAACTGACACAGCTTTTCCTCTGAATCTTCCACCACCACAGTATTATCTGCAAACAGCAACTGATTCAGCTCCCACTCGGTATCATCCCCATCTACCATTCTCAAACCTCGACCACGTACTCGCTCATTCACCTCTCTTACAACTCCATCAATATACATATTGAACAGCCATGGTGACATCACACATCCCTGTCTCAGTCCCACACTCACTGGAAACCACCCACTCACTTCATTCCCTACCCTAACACAAGCTCTACTGCCCTCATACAAACTCTTCACTGCATGCAACAATTTACCATTAATTCCATATAATCTCAAAACATTCCACATAGACTCTATCAACTCTATCATATGCTTTCTCCAGATGTAAAAATGCAAAATACACATCCTTACTCTTTGCTTAATATTTCTCACATAACTGCCTAACTATAAAAATCTGATCTATACAGCCTCTACCTCTCCTAAAACCACTCTGCACTTCCGTGATCACATATTCTGTCTTATCCCTAATCCTATTAACCAGTATCCCACCATACACTTTTCCTACCACACTCAACAAACTTATACCCCTAAAATTACTGCATTCATACACATCTCCCTTACCTTTGTATAGGGGCACTATACAGGCAATCACCCATTCCACTGGCACCATTGACAACATAAAGCATATATTAAACACTCACTAACCATTCCAATGCAGCCACACCCCCTTCTTTCAACATATCCGTTCTCACACCATCCATTCCAAGTGCTTTACCTGCTTTCGCTTCATACAATGCCCTTTTTTCATCTCCCATTACTTGCCCTTGAACACCCCCCACTGCCACTATAGCTGCCTCTCTATCTTCATCAACATTCAGCAAGCCCTCAAAATATTCTGCCCATCTTTTCCTTGCATTGTTCCCTCTTAACATCTGTCCATTCGCATCTTTCACTGTCTCTTCCATCCTCGATCCACCCTTCCTTACTCTCTTCACTTCTTTCCAAAACTTCTTTTTATTCTCTTCATATGACCTACTAAAATCCTGTCCCCACCTAACATTTGCCAACCTCTTCTCTTCCTCTACCTTCTGCTTGGTTTCCACATTTTTCTCCCTATATCTTTCATACTTCTCCCTACTTTTACACTGCAGCCCCTCAAAAGCCCTCTTTTTCTCTTCCACCTTCATTTTCACCCCTTCATTCCACCACTCGCTGCCCGTCCTCATGCCACCTCCAACAAACCTCTTTCCACACGCATCACTTGCATGTCCCACAAAACATTCTCTCATCAATCCCCATTCCTCCCCTAACTCCCCAACTTCTCTTTCTTTCACCCTGTCAAATGCCACTCTCAACCCGTCCTGATATTCCTGTCTCTCCTCTGGCTTTTTCAACTCTTCCACCTTCACTACTTCCCTTCTACATCCCCCCACACTATTTCCCCACTCTTTTGCTACTACCACATTTGCTTCAACCAAAAAATGATCAGACATCCCAGCAGCCACACCCCTAAATGCATGCACATCTTTCACTCTACCAATCATGCTCTTTGCTACCAACACATAATCCATCAATGCTCTTTCTTTCACTCTTCCATTTGCCACTCTCATCCATGTATACTTATTTATTAACTTCTTCTTGAAAAAACTATTACCTATCACCAACTCTTGCTCCACACACATATCTAACAGGCTCTCGCCCCTCTCATTCCCACCTGGTACCCCATACTTTCCTACAACACCTTCTATCTCTCCATCACCCACTCTGGCATTCAAGTCACCCAACACAACTACATAGTTCCTTCTACTCAGACCATCCACACATCTAGCTAACTCATTCCAGAATTCATCCAGCTCTTCCTCACTTCTTTCACATCCTGGCCCATATGCACTAACAAAAGCCCAACATTCCCTACCTATCCTAGCCCTCACCCACATCAGCCTAGATGACACTTCTTTCCATTCCACTACCTTATTTACCATCCATTCACTCAGCAATAATGCCACACCTTCTCTCGCTCTCCCCCTTTCAACCCCAGACACCCTACCTGTCACATCACCAAATGCCACTTCTCCTTTTCCTTTCATCTTCGTCTCACACAATGCCAATACATCCATCCTCCTCCTACCAAACATATATCCAATCTCATATCTTTTGCTCTCTATCGTACTACACCCACGCATATTTAGACACCCCAAAACTAGAGTTTGGGGAGAAGTTATTCTTCCCTCTACTCCCCTTCTTCTTTGACGTCTCGCAGGAAGTTAATACAAGGGGGGATTCCTAGTCCCCTGCCCCGTCCACTTTTAGTCGCCTCTTACGACACACAGGGAATACGTTGGGGCTATTCTTTGATGCTGTGCCAACCACCACACACACACAACACACACACATATATATATATATATATATATATATATATATATATATATATATATATATATATATATATATATATATATATATATATATATATCCCATGTCAAAATTCTCCGAGTATAACGACCAAAAAATGGAAATGTTCTCTCCATGTAAAAAAAAAAAGTGAAAAAAAGAACCTGAATATTTATGCACTCAGATTTCCTCCCCCCCCTCCCCAACCCAGCTCATCCCCCCACACCCTAAAAAAGTTAAATTTATATAAGTATTAAAAGGGCAACGACACGAGAATAAGATATAAAAAATATCAAATAATCAAATAAATAAATAAATGTTAAGAATTCAATATTATTGATGGTATGCTAATTAATTTGAGCTTGCTTGTATTTAAGTTGGTACGGACTTTCCATGAAAAAAAAAATCACTCAGATGAAAATAACAAAAGAATACAATTTAAAGTGGTTTGTTTTTTATATATTTCTATATTATTTTTCTTTGCTATCCATGAATATGATTTGACGGACGGAGTGTGATTTGCTAATGCTAGCTACAACACTCCCCACTAAGTCACTGCCGTGACTTAGTGACTACAGGTTTGGGCCGCGCGCCACCAACACGCATTATGACCTCCGTGGTGAATGAGTTCACAGTACCACCAAACTGCGTTCTCACCACCACAAGGTCATGATTATGACAGATGGGTTCACAGTACCACCAAACTGTGTTCCCACCACAACATGGTCATGATAGTGGCAAATGGGTTCACAGTGCCACCACACACTGTGTTCCCACCGCCACTACCACCACCACGGTCATAACTTGCCCTCACATGTGCAGCAGTAGCGAAGCGAGGCGTGGAGCAACTGGCAGTACTCTCACAGTAATGTCCAACTGGTCGCGTTTTCGCTAATTCTTGAATCTTTTTTGGTTTACGGAGTTCGTGGGTTTCTCTGAAACTGCAAGGCAGGTTCTCATATTAAATTCGATAAATACTCACAGATTTTTCGAAATCTTCTAAATTCAAAAAGTTGGTGAGTAAATTTTCTTTCGCTCTTTTCTCTTTAGCTAATTCCTCTTGCATACTGAAATATAAATCTTCAAATTTAAGTCAGAGTGATTATTACAACTTTTGTGTTTAAAAAGATACAAAGAAAATTCATTATAATCTTATAACATATCAGAAACCGTTGAGAGTGTCTCTCCCAGTGTTACCGATTTCAACCACAACCTCTCGCGACCGACCTAAAAAGGACCTTTCTTAGGTGAACCTGCAGTTCCCCTCATACCACAGTTTCCCTCCCATTCACACCAGAATGTCCTCATTGGAAAATGTTGACCTTTATGACCTTATGTGTGTAAATACTGATAATTTTCCCGAAGTGTTTATATCATCTCTGGACAGAATATTCGTATATTCACGTGAGGACATCAGAAGGGAATTGGAAAAAATTAAAAAAGTCACTCTGTACAAAACAAGTCAACTTTTGCTTTCGAAGGTAGTGGAACTCTTTCCCCAATACAGTGGTAAACACATCATAAAAAAATGTGTAAAAAAAGAGATAATTACAAACATAATCACTTTTAGCGCAAGTGTCCTGAATATCTCAATGAATGGTGAACTTGACAAACTCTTTCAACCTCAAACTTCGGTTGTAAAATCCATAGAGTCTGAAAAAACACACGACCTAGGAGACCTACATCGAATGATAGAAAGCCTTGCAGATAAGGTGAAAATTTTGGAAGCAGATGCTGAAAAGGTGAAAGCCTTACAACACAAGGTGGGTTTGCTAGAATCTGACATTGTCCTACTTAAAAGAGATAATTCTAGGTTGAAACTGCTATTAGAAACATCTCCACCTCTCAGTTCAGTGCTGTCACCTAACAACGATGATGTCCCTTCTATCAACAACCCTCAGGTTTTGCAAACTAGGTTTTCTGTCTCTACTCACAATTCCTTCAGTGCATTGAGAGACGAATGTGACAGTGGTAGTGAAGAAGAGGTAGATCCAGATAAAAGTGATAGTCATCAAGACAACCTGAATACACCATCTAGCATAAATAATCAAATCAGTAACAGGTTACAAAATAGTGATGAAACAACAGCGTCCTTTCCCACTACTCCTAACAATACAACAACAGGCACTAACCAGAACAAGATTCTTCCCAGCACAAACAACCAACCTGGTAAAGAGTTGCAAAACAGCGAAGAAGATATAGAGTCAATCTCCACTACTCCTAACAACACAGCAACTATCACTAACCAGGACAACCAAATTACATCTTCCAGCACAAATAACCAACCCAGCAGTAGGCTGCAAAACAATGAAGAAAACAGAAAAGACAAAATAGCAGCAGTCTCTATTCTAAACATTCCATCGAAGTCCTCTCCCCCACAGCCACAGTTGCCCAATAATGCAAGTGCAAGGGTTACAGCTCAAATATATATTCGCATTCCTGGCAACCCCTTTGAGAGAGAGATACGTAATACATTGACAAATCAAGGCATTCCTTCTGAAGAAGTCTTGATTAAGGAGCTTTCTCGCAAACCAAACTGGGTTTCCTTCGCAATAACGATATCGAAAGGATTTGAATATGTGCCTTACAAACTGAATCAATGGCCTACAGGCACAAGTGTCCAGCCATTTTGTGGGGGCAAACAATGGACACAACCTGGGTATTCTACAAAATATCCCAAACTACAGTCATACCAAAATAAACAGCAAAGAGCTAATGAAACAATCCCCTATACGCGAGACTACAGAAAGAGACACGATACAAACATCTCTTATCGCCGTCCACGCACAAGAGACTTCTCCTGGAGTGATGGCTCTTACAACCCTAGACACTCACCTAGGCATACAAACTTTGGGAAGGCCCGATCATACCACGGCACGTACTCAAACCAGCGTTACACATCCAACGGCAGGTACAGACACCAGGCTCCATGGGCTAACCCCAGAACACACTACAATGATGAATTCCCAGCAGAATCACACAGTCGAAACTACAACTATGACTATGGATACCACCCCAATGAAACATGGTAAGAATGTAACATTAGTACATGTGAACGCTCAGTCCCTGCTCGCTCATTTTGAGGAAATAATAATGCTAACAAAAGACTACAACATAGACATCCTCTGTGTAAGTGAAACTTGGCTTCCTCCTACAACTGAAAATAGATATGTGAATATCCCAGAGTTTAAAATATTTCGCAATGACCATGGCCGAGGGGGTGGGGTTTGTATTTATGTTAGAAATTATCTTAGTGCATCAGAAATAGCCACAGGTTTAGAAAAAACTGAGGAGCTCGAAGATTTATGGATCACTGTGCAGTATCAGAAACTTCCATCTTTCATTGTAGGGTGTGTTTACCGTCACCCTAAAGCACCTACTAGTTCATTCAATCATCTACTAGAAACATTCAGAAATATCTGTGTGCGTCATAAACCCATATACATACTTGGTGATTTTTATGATGACTTGCTCTCAGCAGATAACAAAATGAAAAGGGTGATCAACACTGTGAAGTTAACACAAATAGTGACAAAACCGACCCGCATAACCCCCAATTCTAGGACTCTTATAGATCTGATAATAACAAATACAGTGGAAAGTATACTCTATTGGGACGTAGTTCCCTGCCCAATTGCAGACCACGAGCTGAACATTGCTATGCTAAACATAAACAAGCCGAAAAAGAAGCCTCTCCTCAAGACATTCCGGTGTCTAAAAAATTACTCCCCTGATATCTTTTGTGAAACATTAATCAACAACACAAATGCACTTAATAGAATTAAATACACAGACAACGTCGATTTGCAGGTTGAGATTCTAACAAAAGTCTTCCTTGAATGCTTAGATAGTTGTGCACCCATTGTAACAAGAAAAATAACCTGCCCCTCAGCCCCCTGGCTAACTAATGACATCAAAGAGGCAATGCAAATCAGAAATCAAATACAAAAAGAGCTAAAAATGAATAGATATGATATGACTCTCCGAGAACGTTATAAAACAGAAAAGAAACGTGTCAGATCTCTCATCAGTGTAAGTAAAAAAGACTTTTACAAAAAACAATTTAATGACTCTAGACATGATACAGCAGCAACATGGAAAGTGATAAGAAGCATGATACCAAATGAAAAGAGTACCTCAGAAAGTTATGAAAATATTACGGAGTTGAAAGACAAAGCAGAAAACTTTAATAACTATTTTGCTAACGTTGGCAAAAATACATATGAAAAAACTCAAGAAAACATCAATTCAGTGAATATGAGTAATTGCTTAAATGACAATTCTTCCAATGAAAACACAAGAGAGTACTTCAAGATTATTCCTATCGATTGTGCTACCCTAATTCTTACCATAAAGAGCCTAAGAAACTCTGGCTCTTATGGTTCAGATGGTATACCATTTCAGTTCATCAAAGATGCTCTACCCGTGATTGCATCCTATATTTTAACTATTATGAACACTTCCATTGTTACTAAAAATTTCCTGACTCTTGGAAAATAGCACATGTAATACCTCTGCATAAAAAGGGGGACAGAGAAGATGTGACAAACTATCGTCCCATTTCCCTCCTACCCATTTTCTCTAAAATATTAGAAAAAATTGTTGCATGCCAACTTATGTCATATTTAGAATCAAATAGAATAATAAGTATTAACCAGCATGGTTTCAGACCGAAACTTTCGACGGAAACTGCACTGCTTAAAGTTACGAATAGTATATATAATAATATAGATATGAAAAAAATATCTCTTCTCGTATTATTAGACTTATCAAAAGCCTTCGACAGTGTAAACCATGAAATTCTTTTAAGTAAATGTATTAACTTAAATATTGATCCAAGCTGGTTTAGCGAGTATCTATCTAATCGTAAACAGTCCATACGTCTTAACAACATTATCTCTGTGCCAAAAAATGTATCATTTGGTGTTCCACAGGGATCAGTACTTGGTCCTATCCTCTTCTCCATTTACGTAAATGATCTATCTTCTTTCATTTCTGACTGTCTAGTCGTACAATATGCAGATGACACTCAACTACTCCTTAGTGGTGATATTAATAATCTCCCAGAGCTAACTTTAAGAGCAGAAAACACTCTGTCAAAAATTAAAACCTATTTCCAAGAAATTGGGCTGTTAATTAACGAAAGTAAAACACAGTGCATATTTATTGGTTCAAGGTTCCACATAGCACAAATTCCAGAAAACACAACAATTAATTTTTGCGACAATATTATCACACCTAGCAAAACAGTCAAAAACCTAGGAATTCACTTTGATAACCACATGTTTGATTCCCACATAGATAAAGTATGCAAAAAGGTTACAGGAACATTAATGTACTTATCACGTATAAAAGACAATTTTGAGACTACCACTCGAATAACTGTTGTTGAATCTCTAGCCCTAAGTCACATTAATTACTGCACAACTGTTTGGGGAGCTACCACTAAGACTCAGATAAACAGAATACAGAAGCTTATTAATTTTGCAGCTCGAGTTGCCCTGGGAGGAATAAGAAAATATGACCACATCACACCAGCTCTCAATAAACTTGGGTGGCTGCGGGCAGAAAATAAGGTCGCTTATGCTATTTATGTTTTTGTATTAAAAATTTTGGACCATCATTATCCTAGCTGGCTATTTGATTTAAAAACAGTCAGGGATATAAGGGGAACCAACACAAGACAGAGCAGTGAGCTCTTTATTCACAGAACAAACACAGAAGCAGGTTCAAAGATGATCACTATCAAAGGGCCAACACTCTGGAATAATATTCCAGAGCATCTTAAAAATGCATCCTCTTTCACAGCTTTCAAAGGCAAACTATATAGTTTTCTTTTGGACAAATAGTTGCTGCTCATTAAGAACTAATTATTCTCATTGTAAGGAAACAAATATGGAAATGATGCCGATAATAACGATCCTGTATCTAGTGGCATACTTACTACTTTATTATTAACATTATTGTAACATTTTTATTACAGCATTATTATTTTCTATAAAAGCTACATTTAATTTAACTATATGTCTAACCCTCTTATTTGTTAGTTTAATTACATGTCTACTTATAAGTTACTATTAATGTTGAATAACCATTGTACAAAATGGAAATAAATGTTTTTGTTTGTTTGTTTTGTTTGTTTGCAATTCTTTCACTTCATCAGACTTTGCTTTTAATTTGTTCTCGAAAAATACTGTGTAGGCTTCCGTTGTATCATTTACTTCCTTCATAAATATACCCTGCTACATATAATAATTTTCTTTCGCTGTTTACTCTTTAGCTAATTTGTCTTGCAATTCTTTCACCTCATCACACTTTGCTTTTAATTTCTCGTAAAATATTGTGTAGGCTTCCGTTATATCATTTAATTCCTTCATAACTACAACCTGCTCCATATAATAATTTTTCATCTCATTTTCTCGTTCAGTCAGTTCATTTCGTAACTCATCCACAGATCTATCGTAGTCCATTTGGCGTTTTTCCATTTCATTCTCTTTTGCACTGAGTTCATTTTGCAACTTCTCGCAATCCATTCGATATTTTGAGGGTCCGTCAGGTTCATCTAGTGTTTCATAGTAGTAGTACAACGGCAGGGTGGATAAGTCTTCGGTGTCTGATTTCTCATTAGCTAATTCGTCACGCAATTCTTTCACATCATCAGATTTTGCTTCTGAGTTGCTCTCGTACAAGTTTGTGCAGGCTTCCGTTGTAGCCTTTAATTCCTTCACAACTAGATCTTGGGCCACTTGACATACAGTCACTTCATTTTCCAAAATCTCAACTATTTCCTCGTCGTCCATTTGATTTATTATGAGTCTTTCGGTTTCACGTATTGGTTCAAGCATCTGCTGGGTACATAAGTCGAAGTTTCTCACATTATTTGCAAGTTGAGATTTTAACTTCGACAAGTTGGTGACTAAGTCTGATTTCTCCTTAGCTAATGTGTTACAACATGTTTTCATCTTATTTTCTAGTGCAGTCCGTTCATTTTCCAAAATCTCAACCTTTTCCTGGCAGTCCTTCTCATATTGTAAGAGTTTTTTTGTAGTTTCACGTTGTACTTCCAACAACTTCTTGATACATAATTCCAAGTTTCTCTTCTTATTTGCAAGTTCACCTTTTACCTGCAGCAAGCTGGTGACTAACTCTTCTTTTTCTAATTTCTCCTTAGCTAATTCGTCACGCAATTCTTTTACTTCATCAGATTTTGCTTCTAGCTCACGCTCGAAATATTTTGTGTAGGCTTCCGATGTATCATTTACTTCCTTCATAACTGTAATCTGCTCCGCCTGATAATTTTTCAGCTCATTTTCTCGTCCAGTCAGTTTATTTTGCAACTCATCCATAGCTCTATCGTAGTCCATTTGACGTTCTTCCAAATCCTTCTTTAGTGATTTAATGTCGTGATGAAGGGTTTTACTGACCATCTTATGTTTTGTAGCTTTACGTTGTACTTCCAACAACTTCATGGTACATAATTCCAAGTTTCTCTTCTTATTTGCAAGTTCACCCTTTACCTGCAACAAGTTGGTGGCTAACTCTTCCTTTTCTAATTTCTCCTTAGCTAATTCGTCACGCAATTCTTTGACTTCATCAGATTTTGTTTCTAGCTCACCCTCGAAAAATTTTGTATAGGCTTCCGTTGTATCATTTACTTCCTTCATAACTGCAATCTGCTCCGCCTGATAATGTTTCAGCTCATTTTCTCGTCCGGTCAGTTTATTTTGCAACTCATCTATAGCTCTATCGTAGTCCATTTGACGTTCTTCCAAATCCTTCTTTAGTGCAATCATGTCGTTATGAAGGGTTTCATTGACCATCTTCTGTAGGTTTGCTTCAGTTGTCAATTCATTAATATTTTCATCTTGCATCTGTCTTGTAAGTTGCAAGTCTTTGTTTTTCGCCTGTAGATTCTCGAAGTTTCTGGCGAGTGTTTGAAGCATGTCCTTTAGAGTCTGAATTTCTTCATGATTCATTTCATGACTGTGGCTTGTTTCATACAGATATGAATCGTCGCCATTCGTTCGTTGGGAGTCCTTAAAAGCAAAATATTTTCTTGTACGCTTCGGTAGGAGAATTTCCAGAATTCTTAAAGCGCAGGTCTTCATCTCTTGATTTATCCGATGTAAAGTGAAGAATAGAACATTTAATGTGAATCGAGCCATTCTGATTAACTTTTTGGTACAGCAGAGTAAGACACCTGGACATATGATATCCAGGTTGGCGATATAACCGGAGAGCTGGGACTCGTACCGAAGACACATAATTACTGTACCATGGAAATCCCGAAACCAATTTTTCGTTTCCAGATTTTGGTGTGAAGAATTGAAGAAACTGACAATAAGAAAAAGATATACATTTGTTAATACAATCGTAACAAGTAACTTTGCTCAAAATAGAATACGACAAATACGTCCAAAGACAACTGGAACAGAAAAATTAAGCTCTTCGAAACCTACATGAAGAACTTCAAGACGTGAAAAACAAGTGGGAACCTTGCAATTTAAATGACGACTTAAGGAAAAGCATAAATGAAAAACTCTCGTACCTCTATGACAAATATTATAAGGTCTTTATATTTCATTAACGGAAGCATCATTATTGAATCTACTACTACTACTATTACTACCACCACCACCACCACTACTACTACTACTACTAGTAGTAGTAGTAGTAGTAATAGCAGCAGCAGCAGTAGCAGTTGTAGTAGTAGAAATGCTTGAACATTTCTTCTGCATCAATTTGCAGTCACAAAGTTTGTTCCAGTTTTAATTTTTTTTTTGGTGACCTGACCTGCGGTAAGACTTGAGCATAGCTCACTGTGAGCATCAAAGATCTCTCTTATTATAAAGAAAATAGACTCTCAATTTCCAATAGAAGACACTAGCCAAACGAAAAGACATATCTGCATTTCCTCAAAAATAATTACATTTTTATACAGTCCTTATAATCCAGCATAATTAAAAAAATATAATTTACCGTACTCATTTAAAAGTATGTTAGACGCTAGAGTTAAAAATTGACTTAAAAGTGCTCACTGATGAGACATCCATGCATGAATTAATTACAATCTGTCTATATTACTGGATTTTATGTATGATGGAGTTTATGTATGATCTAGAAATTAGGTTCTAAATGAACAAAAACTTACGACTATGAAAAAAAAAATTATTTCTTTTATATAGTTCTCTCTCTCTCTCTCTCTACCAATGACTACTGAGATTTGGGTCAATGATATGCAAATCCCTATCCTCAAAAAAAATTGAAATGCATTCAAGCAATCAGCATATTACCGAATGCAGTTCTCTCGCTCTCAATACTGTGCAAGAAATAGGAGAAAATACAACATGTGTAAAATACACACACACACACACACACACACACACACACATATATATATATATATATATATATACACACACACACAAATAAAACATAAATAAATAATTATATCTGTTTGGGATTTAATTGTCATAATAATAA
The DNA here is from genome assembly GCA_037179515.1 of Halocaridina rubra. NCBI lineage: Eukaryota > Metazoa > Arthropoda > Malacostraca > Decapoda > Atyidae > Halocaridina > Halocaridina rubra. The sequence continues at coordinate 80,662 of JAXCGZ010015158.1, forward strand.
TAATAATAATAATAATAATAATAATAATAATAATAATAATAATAATAATAATAATAGTAATAATAATAATATTATTGTTATTATTATTATTATTATTAACAACAACAAAAACATTTCTTTCCCAATTCAGGTCTTTTGCTTTGTTCACGTGTCATCATCAGCGCGCATATAATGGGAAAATGGAAGCTCGAAAGCATTGAAAATAACATTCAAGAGGACAATAGAAGGTTTCAACTTCCGTATCTCTATAACCAACCCAGCTTGCATCAAAGACAACGCTTTCTGTCTCTCTGGCTGTCTGTCTGTCTGTCTTTGATTATCTATGTATCAGAACTGATCTTTTTGTTGTCTATATATCTATTTGCATATCAGTATTATATTTCTCTCTAGCCATCTATCTCTGTATATTTATCTTTCTATCTCTTTGGCTGTTTGTTTGGTCATTTGAGTATCTATCACTCTACCCATTGATGTGTCTTTGTAGCACTCTCTCTCTCTCTCTCTGGATATCTATCTATCTAACCTATCTGAAATCAATGATTTCCCCATAAACAAGAAAGTTACCTAACATATCTTCCCGGCTGTTTATCTTTTTTTCTATCTCTCTATGTATCTAAGTATGTTCTGCGTCTATACAGTTAATCAAAATTCGTTTGCTATATATATATATATATATATATATATATATATATATATATATATATATATATATATATATATATATATGTGTGTGTGTGTGTGTGTGTGTGTGTGTGTGTGTGTGTGTGTGTGTGTGTGTGTGTGTGTGTGTGTGTGTGTGTGTGTGTGTGTTCGTATGTCTTTTTAAATCAATTATACTTCATTCGCTCTCTCTCTCTCTCTCTCTCTCTCTCTCTCTCTCTCCTCTCTCTCTCTCTCTCTCTCTCTCTCTCTCTCTCCTCTCTCTCTCTCTCTCTCTCTCTCTCTCTCTCTCTCTCTCGTTCCTCTGATCTATATAACCAATACCAACACTTCCCTCTTATGCATCAAAGCTACAATAATATTACGAACACAATTTTCTAAATAAAACGCAATAGTGTTTAAAGACCATATATGAGTGCGTACGTGCGGGTGAGAGAGAGAGAGAGAGCGAGAGAGAGAGAGAGAGAGAGAGAGAGAGAGAGAGAGAGAGAGAGAGAGAGAGAGAGGAGAGAGAGAGAGAGAGAGAGAGAGAGAGAGAAACTGAGTCATTTTGGTAATATAAATAAATTTAATTACAATACCTTTTCATGAGAGCATATGGGTAGCCTTCGCATAATAATAATAATAATAATAATAATAATAATAATAATAATAATAATAATAATAATAATAATAATAACAATAATAATAATAACAATATAGAACACACTTCTCTGTTATTCCCAATGAATTGCTATTTTCATTTGAATATATATATATATACAAATCGCAAAAGGTAAAATTCAATCTTTGGAAGTTTTATTTACTAAATTTTAATGTTTTTCTTACTCATTTCTCTCTCTCTCTCTCTCTCTCTCTCTCTCTTTGTGTATGTGTGGTGTGTGCGTGTGGTGGTGGTAGAAGAAGAAGAAGAAGAAGAAGAAGAAGAAGAAGAAGAATACAGTGAAAGATTCTAAACAAACACGATTTCATTGTCTAGTTAAAAGCACTGACCGAGACCTACTCTTAAAATTATGCAGATTTTATGTAAAGTCAAACACATGGTTGAGACAGTAAAGCTCTCTCTCTCTCTCTCTCCCTTTGCATCACAGTTCACTAGATTATTTACTTTTGTTGACAAGTAGGAGGGAAGGTGTCAATGAGGTAATCCCCCACTCCAAGAGGAAGCAGACATTCAACCTCTCTCTTTCTCTCTAATACAGAAATTTTATAGAGCGGAAGTCAAGGCTCCAAAGTTTTCCTAACCCTTCTTCTTCACCAGACTGAGGAATATTCTATTTATCTATTTGTAACGTTATCGAATTTGCCTTTCTTCTTAACTTCCATTTCCTTACTTACATCCCTTTTTTTTCTTCTTCTTCTCTTCATATCCCACCTCACCATCTTCACAACCATGAAAATGAAATTATATTCATCATCATCATCATCATCATCTTCTCCTCCTCCTCAATTCCCACCTCCCCTTCTTCACAACCAAGAAAATAAAATTACATTCATCTTCTTCTTCTTTCTCATAGGTAGCTACCTCTTCCTCTTCCTCACACCCAAGATAATGACATTACATTATTTTTACCTCAAGAGGCTTGCACTATACCATTTAATACTCAAGATGGCGTTTAGTGCTTCAGTTTCCTTCCTTGCTTTTATCTATCTATCTATCTATCTATATATATATATATATATATATATATATATATATATATATATATATATATATATATATATATATATATATATATATATAGAGAGAGAGAGAGAGAGAGAGAGAGAGATATGTAGTCACCGGGGCTCAAGCGGCAGCGTCCGCGACTCTGAGTCGTCAGGTCGAGGTTTCGCGCCCCGTCACGGTCTAAGGTTAGCAAGGGCATGCACTCAGGGTAACGATTACATCTGCCAAAACAAGTCCTTCGCAAAAAGGCAGCCGCCTATCCCTTAGTTGAAAAGGGAGACCGTGACGTAAAACCGGAACCGGAATATATATATATATATATATATATATATATATATATATATATATATATATATATATATATATATATATATATATATATATACTTTTTTTGTGGTACGTTGCAAAATACGAATATTTTACCTATTTCTATGCTTGTGTTACGTTCCAAGGGCAAATAAAGGATTTATTTTTTTTATTTACTTCTGTCTTGTTTTTCTCCTTCTTCTTCTTCTTCTCTTACTTCTTCTTTTCCTACTTCTACTCATTAAGTGTTTCTTTTAATTCAAATATTTCTTTTTTTCTGCCAGTAGCACACATTAACTTCTTTTATCTCTATTTATTTTCGCACTTTTCTCCTCATAATCACTATTCCCAAAACATCCCACTTTTAGGTTCATCTCCTCCTCCACTTCTTATGTTTTTAATCTCTTCTATATTTTTCATTTCTATATCTATTTATCAAGTATCTTTTCTTTGTTATATATATATATATATATATATATATATATATATATATATATATATATATATATATATATATATATATATATATATATATATTATATATAGACGTCTATCTATATATATAATATATATATATATATATATATATATATATATATATATATATATATATATATATATATATATATATATATATATATATATATATTGCCTACCGATAAATAAGAATATTTTTATTACTGTCACGCTTGAGCACGTAACTAACAGCAATAGTAAAACCAATACTCATCTTTAGACACATTAGACACTACGCATATTCCCTCTCTCTCTCTCTCTCTTTCTCTCTCTCTCTCTCTTTCTCTCTCTCTATCTGTCTAACTTTCTCTGATATATTCATTAAGCCATCAAACTTTGTAATATAATTTGATTCTAGGGAACCATGTAAAATTTCATTGACTGTCGCTAACGATGGTAAACTAATTAAGGGCAATTAACCACAGCTCATTAACTCCGGATAATTAATCTTATTTGTGATGTAACTTCATCAGTACTGATTAGTTGCTGGGGACATAATGTATATATATATATATATATATATATATATATATATATATATATATATATATATATATATATATATATATATATTATATATATATACACGTGTGTGTATGAATGTTAATAGCAAGAGAAACACTTGGCAGAAATCAAAATCATTATATTGACCTCGAAGGAAAATAAAACCGAATATGACGTTGGCGAGTACTCTCGATTTCTAAAACATCATCATTATCAAAGCCAGAGTTAAAGTAATACAAGAAAGCTTGATTCATACATACAATTTTTAAATTCAAGGTAAATCCTAAGGGAGGGTAGATAAATAGTTAAATCATCACCACTAATTACAGATAAAAAAAGATCTATTAAAGAACAACCCATATATAACCAAATAAGCACATTACCGTATTTGAAAACACGAATCATGATTCATGTTTTCACACATGGAAGGTGCTTCCCTTTTAGACCTTCTGTGGTGTAGTTGGTAATCTTGACTTAGTAATTATAAGTCCTAGGTTCAAGTCCCGGTGGAGGTAAAAATGATTCATCAACCTATATATCATTGAAAGGCCCTGAGAAAATATTTAAAATTGCAAGATCAAGTGTAAATAACTCTTTGTATCATGAAAATCCCCCCCCCCCTTTTTAAAGGGATTAAAGAAATTATCCACTTACTCCATTATGAGATTCCAGGATTACAGAGGGATTATTCCAATCGATTTGGTGATCACAATGATTAAATTTTAAGATAATCACAGTCTTTGTCATTTTCATTTCCTATATATAATTCATGTTGGTTTATTCTTATATACAAGAGGTTTGCAATATGTCCAATATAGTATTTACAATCAATACAAGGAATCTTATATATTAATATATAATTGCTCCCAGGGGAATTTATTGAGTAATTAACAGTGTGTGGATTCCTTGGCCTGTGATAAAGTTACAGGAAAAAAGTCGCAGAAAAAAAAGACTATTTTGGCTAAGGAAAAAAGTCAAGGGTAAAAAATGTACACGTTAGGTTAGGTTAGACTTTTTTCCTGTGACTTTTAAGAACATAAGAATAGAGGACACTGCAACATGCCTACTGGCACACACGAGGCAGCTCCAATTTTGAATTGTATTTTCAGCATGTCTAACCTATTCTATTCTACTCTACTTATTTATTCTATTTTTCTGTTTATGATTTTTCTAATAAGACTAACCTATTCATACCCACCCTACCTCTGTCATATGTCTATCTAATCTACATTTGAAGGTGTCTAAGGTATTGGCATTTACTATCCTACTAGGAAGCTTGTTCCATGCATCAGCTACTCTATTACCAAACCAATTTTTACCAATTTCCCTTCTGAACCTAAATTTATCAAGCTTAAATCCATTATTACGAGTTCTGGTTTGATCATGAATTTTTAAAACTTTATTAATATCTCCCTTGTTAATCCCTTTAAACCATTTATACACTTCAATCATATCCCCCCTAACTCTTCGCCTCTCTAGCGAATGTAGATTAAGTTTTTTTAATCTGTCCTCATATGGTAGATTTCGGATATTGTGTATCATCTTGGTCATTCTTCGCTGCACTCTCTCCAAGGATTCAATTTCCATTCTATAATAGGGTGACCAGAATTGCACAGCATAATCTAAATGGGGCCTAACTAATGCAAGATAGAGCTGCAAAATAACTTTTTCCGTCCTATTGCTAACGCTTCTTGAGATAAGTCCTAAAATTCTGTTTGCTTTATTTCTGACTGCTGTGCATTGCTCTCTTGGCTTAAGACTACTACTCACAAGAACTCCCAAATCCCTTTCACACTGAGAACTCATGATTTCATGGTTATTTAGCTTATAACTAGTATTGTCTTTTATAGTACCCATTTTAACTACTTTACATTTTTCAACATTAAATTCCATTTGCCATTTGTCCGACCATTCAGATAATCTATTTAGATCTTCCTGTAAAGCATGAATGTCTTCTTTTCCATTTATAGTTCTACCTATTTTAGTGTCGTCTGCGAATTTACTTAGGTTACTACTGATATCCGAATCCAGATCATTTAGATATACGATGAATAATAGGGGACCCAGTACCGAGCCTTGTGGTACCCCGCTAGTAACCGAGCCCCACTCTGATTTCTCTCCATTTATGCAAACCCTCTGTTTTCTGTCTTTTAACCATTGTTTGATCCATCTGAGAACAGCTCCTCCTATACCATGAGCTTCCAGCTTTTTAACTAATCTTTTGTGAGGAACTCTATCAAAAGCTTTGCTAAAATCTAGATATATTGTATCATATTCTTTGCCACAATCTACTGCCTGGTAAACTTCTGAATAAAAAGACAGTAAGTTTGTAAGGCACGAAAAACCCTTAAGAAACCCGTGTTGTGAAAGTTTTATCAGTCTGTGTAATTCTAGATGTGCCCTTATTTTATTTGCAATTATGGATTCTAGAATCTTACCCACTGTTGACGTTAAACTTACTGGCCTATAATTATTCTTTTTAACACGTTCTCCTTTTTTAAATATTGGTACCACATCTGCCAATTTCCACTCCATGGGTACCGATCCTAATTTTATTGAATTATTAAATAATGCAGTTAGAGGACAACTAAGCTCTTCCTTGCATTCCTTTAATATTCTAGCATATATTCCATCAGGTCCCGGAGATTTATGAGCCTTTAATTTATCTATTTCTTTTATTACCTCCTCTCTTGTAATATTTATTGAACTAAGTATATTATCGGGACTGTCTCTGTAAATGGATTCTACTTCCGGAATATTTTCCAAGTTTTCATTTGTAAATACAGATAAGAAATAATCATTTAAACATGTACACATCACTTTATCATCATCTGTGATATGGCCATTGGCTACTTCAATTGGTCCGACTTTTTCCTTAAATTTTGTTTGATAATGTTGATAAAACCCTTTAGGATTTTCTTTAGCTTCTCCTGCTATTCTAACTTCGTATTTTCTTTTCGACTCTCTAAGTATCTTTTTAACTTCCCTGTTTAACTGTATATATTGCTGCCTCACCTGCTCTTCACCTCTTTTTAGTTTCCTGTATATTCCTCTTTTAATACCTATAAGATTCTTTATTCTATTGTTCATCCAATTAGGGTCATTTTTTCTTGATCTGCAATGTTTCATGGGAATATAGTCTCTCTGACTATTCTTAAGAGTCATGACAAAATTGTTATATTCCTCATCCAAATTTATATTAACTGACGGACTGCTGTTCTTTCCTGTGAGAGAATTTAATGTATTGATCTTATCTTGTGATAATCCTTGGCATGTGCTACTCAAATTTCGGGGTAATCCGCTACCTGCGACCTGACCTGCTGGATTAACTACCCACATCTGTACCCCAGAAATTCCTTCCCATACCTCATTAGATAATTTAGTTTTTAAGCCCTCAAAATCTCCTGCTCTAAAGTTTGGAACAATATTCTTATTTTCCTTTATAGTTTCCTTGAAAATTATGTTAAATCTAATGGAATCATGGTCACTGTTGCCCAATTTTTCACCAACTTCTAAATTTGTAACCATATTCTTTCTATTACTAAGAACTAAATCTAGTGTATTCACCCCCCAGTGTTGCTTCAAGTACATGCTGAGAAAGGAAATTGTCTTCTACTTCTTATAACTGTCTGTTTGCTTTTACGGGGGTGCGCATGTGGGCGCTGTTTTCTCCCCTGTTCTTTTGGCTTCTGGATCAACTTCTGCTCTCTCAAATACGGGAAACAGCTGTGTAACATTCTTGTTGTCATTTCGTGTCAGCTCTCACTCTTTCTTTATGACCAAGCTGAAATAATTTTGATAAACATTATCATGGCTAAAAGTCGCAAAGTTTTATTTTATCAATCTAACATATCTCTTCAGACAAATAATGTATATACTGCAGCTAACAAAGAAAATAATCATTCATAGATTCACGTCCTTTATCATGTAATATCTATCTTGGAACTCTCGGAAATCGAATAATAATCTCAATGGCAGAGTAGGGGACAAAACAAAAATAAAACAAACTTGGCATCTCAACCATATCTGGGCAGGTGGAGAATCATTTTCTCAAAAATATCCCTCAATAGATATTGCAACAGCGCATCACCTCCCATAAAAATACTCTGATATGGCATGCAGAAGGACCCGGCGGAGCAGGGGAACGATCCTCGCAGACTCCCCAATCATGCTTCCTAACGGTGCTTTCTGTGATTTCACCCCCTAGAGCAACCCCCCCATTATACTCCCAGTCATTCATACTCATTCGCTATCACATTTGCTATATCACTTTCAAAACACTCATCCCCTTTCTGTCTGTGAAATTCCCTTTTATTTACAACGCGTTGGTTTCCCTTTCCCGATCTCTTTGAAGGAGAGTAAAGGTGAAGTCTCGGTTGGGCCGCGCGGTCACAAGACTGCCTCACCAGTCCTAGGTCCCATTCTAACGAACAAACAAACATTCTACTCCCTTGAAGCTACGTTTGGGTGACACTGAAAAACCTTCCCTATTCTAGGACAGCACAAATTCCTCTAATTTACTCTTACTGTCGCCTGCATAGCGCGGAATTAAAAAACTTATCTCTAAATAATATCACAAAAGTTCTTATTCTTCAAAATAAAATGCCACACACGTATCGTAATATTATTTTCTTCATCATAACAACATTAAAAAAACAGTCTATCATTTATGTCTTTCTTTCGCTAAAACATTACTCCCGCGGAGAAAAACAAACAAAAGAAGAAAAACCTTAAAAACAGGCGTAATCTTAACACTCGACTTCTTACGCTTTAAGAAATTTATATAAAAATGATTTTACACGTACATTAATTTTTCAATTAAAATCAATACATTCGCGTTCTTAAAATTCAATTTAGGCATTAATACAAATAAATGGAACACACTTCCAACGCAATTTCTTTATATTATTCATATAATAACAAAAATAGAGTTTATTACTTCTTATAGCTATTAGTACAAATTATCCATGTTAGTAATGGGTACAGAAATTCTACTTTTATCAACTTATTAGGCGCCACACCCCTCATAGGCGGGTTGGCTGAGTCAAAGCATAACTACAAGATAAATTGGCAGCGTCCACCGACCTCAATTTCTTTTAATTGTCCCATTACTCACTGGATACAGATCACAAGTACTTAGCTATTTTAAGGAGGTGATCCTGAAGGACTTCACGGCAGAAGGCAAGGAAGGAGGGGGTTCTCCTTCTTCTCTCGAGTAAAATCGACGAATCGCCATCTTCTTGGTCGGATCCGGCAACTTATATTTCTTGTAATGGGCATTTTCACTCAATGCCCCGGTCACACTTCGGCTTACTAAGAAATATCTTAGGAATAGTTCCTTAAAAGTTTCATTATATTCTCTGTTTGACCACTCGTCACTTCTCATCCACAGACCCAAGTATTTCAGGAAGTCGACCGCGGGAATTTTGGACGGACATTCTAGGTCTTTTACATTTGCGCCGTCGAGGTATAAAGGTAAATTTTTGACTCGAGGCGCCTTTACAACCAGGGCACGGGGTGGGGGCTTGTCCTGCTGCGTTCCCTGTGTCACCACGGGGCTCGGAGCGGCAGGCTGTCCGTCGATGTTTGAGGCATCGGTTTCTCTGTCGGCGTTGACCAAGTTCCTTCTCGATGGAGCGGCGTCGGCAGGAGTTTGTAGGCGCCGCACGTGCTCCTCCAGTTCGAGAATTCTCCGGTGTTTGGCCTCGTCACTCATTTCTTGAATTGGGAGATGTTGGATTTCTGCTTTTGCCATTCTTATTTTCTTTTCTTCGCACTGGTTTCTTCTGATATGAGAGTCGCTTCGTATGTTTTCCATGCGTCTGATCCGTACTGCGCTGCCACCAGTTGTCGTAATGAATTCTTCTCACTACGTTAATATTAGTACCAGACGGGTACAAGGTAAGAATGGACAAGCGGTGATTCCTTTATCTTAATTTATTCTAGAGTACAACACATTCGACGCCTCAATGCCCCTCACCCTATGACTATCACAATCTATGATCTATTCGTGCCCCGGGTAAGATTCTGACTGACTGTCGCTCTCTGACTGACTTCTGGCTGCCATGGGGATGCTTGAAATACCCCAAAGGGCAGGGCGTGTCGCTAAATCTACTTCTGCCAATTGCCTTCAGGTTCAAAGAGAGGTCCCTCCTCTTGGGGGTTGGGCTATTTCAGTTGGCCTATAGAACGGAAAAGTTCCAGGTCAGAGCGTGGCTATTGGGTATCTCTCCAGGGCCAGGGCATATACATACGTACGGGTCAAATGTTTGTGTTTCTTGTGGTTTAGGAAATGGCTAACTTCTTGGCCTTTCCCATCCTCTTCAGGTACTTGATGCCAGATGCTAAGTCCCATGGGTCCGGTCATATATCTCCTTGACACTTTCTACAAACATTGACCGTACCGCAGAAAAACAATTGGGAGAGTATTCTATTTCACCCTTGACCTCTAGCCTATCACGTTTCTCTTCACGACTTGTTACAGTTTCAGATTCTGGCTTCAGCACGACTTCAGTCATGCGACACCAAGAGACAGGGAGTCACAAGCATAGAGCTCATTTCTATTAACGCAGTTCGTTCAATACAGTTGAGTGCACACAGACGTACACACAACGAGAACAATGGTAGAGAACTTCAGGAGGATCTAAATAATCTGCATGAGTGGTCAGAAAAGTGGCTAATGAAATTCAATACTTCAAAATGTAAGGTAATGAGAATGGGTACAAGTGCAAGAAGGCCCAAGCTTGACTACTCGGTGGCTGGAGTACAACTTCAAGAGACAGAAAATGAGAGAGATCTAGGAGTAAACATACTGGCAGATTTGTCTCCAGAAATACATATAAATGGCATAGTAAGGGCAGCATATGCATTCTTATCAAATGTAAGGGTAGCCTTCAGGCACATGGACAAGGAAATGTTGAGAAATATTTATGTAACCTATGTGAGGCCAAAACTCGAATATGCAGCCCCCTTTTGGAATCCGCACTTGAAAAAGCACATAGCTAAGCTTGAAAAAGTTCAAAGACATGCCACGAAACTGGTGCCAGAAATACGCAATCTCAGTTATGATGAGAGGCTGAGGGAATTAGACTTACCATCACTCGAAGCTAGAAGATTGAGGGGGGATATGGTGACAGTCTTTAAATTCCTTCATGGTTATGATAGAGTGGATAGGGATCGATATTTTGATATGGCTGGCTCTAGAACTAGAGGTCATAGTTTGAAGCTTGGTAAGAAAACTTGTTTGCAGGATGTAAGGAAATACTTTTTCAGTGTAAGAGTAGTTGATAATTGGAATTGGCTAAGCGAGGAGGTAGTTAATGCTATCTCAATCCATAGTTTTAAGGACAGGTATGATAAGTATCACTAAGTCTAAAATGGAAGCGATGAGGAGACGGGAAGATACGAGCTTTGGGCTCTTTCCCGTAAACACAATTAGGTAATCACAATTAGGTAATCACACACACACACACGTAATTTCATGAAACACTAATGTTACAATAGTTCGTAATATTGGTTTTCACTTCGAATGAGTCATGGACTTAGATTTCTCAGTTATTGATTGATAATGTCTGTGCAACAGGGAGGATTATATATATATATATATATATATATATATATATATATATATATATATATATGTGTGTGTGTGTGTGTGTGTGTGTGTGTGTGTGTGTGTGTGTGTGTGTGTTTGGGTATGTATGTATGCGGTTATATATGCACACATACAGACTCGAGTGTATGCGGTTGTATGTTTACATATGATTATTTTTTCAATTTTTTGTTAACTTCATAATAGTAACAAGTAGACATTAATACATTTAGTTGTGAAATTAAACTATTGTACTTATACATAAGCGCTACATGACCAGCATTGACCATACACATTCCAAGATGTACTTCATGACAGCAGGTAGATGAGAAGTACCCCAGGAATTGTTCCGGTTTTTTGTCACGGACTCCCTTTTCTACCAAGGGCTAGGACAGTTGCCTTCTTGCTAAGGACTTATTTTGACAGATGTAATCGTTACCCTGAGTGCATGTCCTTGCTCATCTCAGACCATGACGGGGCGCGAACCCTCGACCTGACGCCTCAGAGTCGCGGACGCTACCGTTTGAGCCATGGTGACTACAGAAGTACCCCAAGAATGGTACCACTGTTTTTGTCTTCTAATCCCCAAGTGGCACTGGCGAATAGAAGCTATACGTATCATCTTGAGGTCTAGAATTAGTGACATTCTGCTCGGTATCTAAGGTGTTGATTTCCTGAACCACAGGTTGTCTCTGTATGATATTTATTTTGTTGGAATGGAAATATTAAAGGGTTCTGTAGTCTTCCCTGAGATTTATTGTAATTTATAAAGTTTTTTTTTTCCAAGGAGGATCCAATAGCATATTAAGGTAGGAAAAAGTAAAAGTTTCGACTCTGGAAATTCTTTTTTTTTTTTTTCGATCAGTTTTTCCCCCGTTGTGTCAAATGTATTGAGGAGTAGAATCCAGGGAAAAATCTGGAAAAGTAAAGAATTTAGATACTCGTTTTACATAATTTAACCTGACTTATTATGTATATATATATATATATATATATATATATATATATATATATATATATATATATATATATATATATATATATATATATATATATATATATATATATACCAAGGATTTGCATCAGTAGCAGGAAACATAAATAAATGAATAAAAATTAAATAAAAAAACAAAACATCTCTGTGAACTGATTTCCAATAACTGAAAAAAATTTGGTTATATAAGATTAATATTATATATCAGCTCTTTGTCATTGCTTTACAGTGTAACGTCAGGTTAGCTTTATGTGAACCTGATCTGCTGGAAAAGTTTTTTTCCTTCTAACTAAAAATTGAGGCTTTTTTGAACGACCATTATCAAATATAGTATTTACATTTAAAAAAAAAAATACACAGATAGAGAGAGAGAGAGAGAGAGAGAGAGAGAGAGAGAGAGAGAGAGAGAGAGAGAGAGCTATAACGTTGGGGGTGGGTTTGCCGACCAGGCGAGATGGCGGCGAGGTCGGGCGACGCGGTGGCGCCAGACAGGTGTTGTTCGCCGCTCCTCCACCTGCTGATTCATACTGGTAATGGAACCCCCCCCCTCCCCTGATCACCATTATACCCCTGTCACCTTTCTCTTGAGTTTGGGTCTTAACCCTACCTCTATCCCCCTCCATTTGGCTTTCCTATATTTCCCCTCACGGTTTTTATTACTGTTGTCTTCCATGCAGAATTTTTTTTTAATGCGTTTTCCGCCTCTTTCGCGATTGACTTTTCCTCCTGCCGCCAGACAGACGGCTGCTGGTTTTAATGTTGTTTCTTTGTGAGTCGATAGACCCCTAGGGGATTCGTGGCGCCCAGGCGGTTATGCAGCGTCATAGATTATTCATTCGTATTGCTCTAAATAATCATGTCGAGTATTTCAATCCTCAAATTTGCGCACTTCAGCTGTTTACAAAATTTTATTTGAATCCATTTTTTAAGAGCCCATTTTAGGCCGTGATAAATAAAAAAAAAAAAAACGACTTATTTGGGCAACGCTGCTCTGGAATGAGGTTTGTGAGCGTGTTTGTGTACAAATGTGTGTGCGTATATATGCGTTGTGTTTGTGTGTGTATGTATGTATGTGTTGTGTTTGTGAGTGATTTTGTGAATTGGGACTTTATTTTTATTTTTTGTAAAATATATGAATTATCAAATAAAGAATATATTTTAAGAATTATAAATTAGAAAAACGTTATTAAGAAATCATGCGTGTTTATAACCTTGCCATGAAATCAACGTTTGTTGTACATTGTATCGAACGTTGTATTAATGTTGTCGTCATTGTTCAATATATAAATCTGGAAAAAATGCAAAAATTTATTTTTTATCTTTTCTCTATTTTTTTTTTTTTTTCAATCTTTTATGACTGATTTGTCGTCCTGAAAATCACAGATTTTTTTGGGAAAAAATGCAAACATTATTTTTATTTTTATTTTTTATTTTTTTAATGACTGATTTATCATCGTCCTGAAAATCACAGATTTTTTTTTTTATTTTCACAAGGAACTAACATCAAATGCTTATGTTATTCGTCTTCTTTTTTGACCAGTTTTTTTTTTATTATCTTTTATCATCGTAATAAAGTAGTCACCGTGGCTCAAGCGGTAGCGTCCGCGACTATGAGACGTCAGGTCGAGGGTTCGCACCCCGTCACGGACTGAGGTTAGCAAGGGCATGCACTCAGGATAACGATTACATCTACCAAAACAAGTCCTTCGCAAGAAGGCAACCGTCCTAGCCCTTGGTAGAAAAGGGAGTCCTTGACGTAAAACCGGAACATCGTTATAATAAAGCAGTCCATGGTTCAGTTTTAAAGTTTGTTCACATTTATATATTTCACAAGCTCAGACTTTGAAAGGGGCATAAAATGCAGCCCTGCAACTCTCAATATCTTTTTAATTTTTTAAGATATTGGTGATTGGACTACTAAAAGAACGCATTTTATCTCTCGTACTAGACGCATAGCTGTATGATTTCGCCAGATTGACTTAAAATAAGGAAAGGGTAAGGGCGTCACTCTCAACATACAAAACTTATACACACACACAAACACACACACACACACACACACACACACACACACACACACACACACACACACACACACACACACACACACACACACATATATATATATATATATATATATATATATATATATATATATATATATATATATATATATATATATATATATATATATATATATATATATATATATAAAGACATATATGTGTGTATGTATATCTATCTGTCTATCTTTATCTATCTATAGACAGATAGATAGATAAAGTGATATTCAGATATTCATACATATATATATATATATATATATATATATATATATATATATATATATATATATATATATATATATATATATATATATATGTGTGTGTGTGTGTGTGTGTGTGTGTGTGTGTGTGTGTGTATGTATATATATATATATATATCTCTCTCTCTCTCTCTATCTCTATCTATCTATCTATCTATCTATATATATATATATATATATATATATATATATATATATATATATATATATATACAACGAACCGTGAGGAAAACAGAACACATAGTATAGGACCAAAATCTTTCGTATATTTCATGTATACATCCTCACTTACCCTGAGGATGTATATTTGAAATATACGAAAGCGCTTTATGGTCCTCTGCTATATTCTTGATTCTCCCTGTGGCTCGTTGCCTATATTATCATCACTAGTGTGTGTATGTGTGTATGTATGTATATGAGACTTTAGGGTTTCCACTTCTTAGGTAATGTTCCGGTTTTACGTCACGGACTCCCTTATCTACCAAGGGCTAGGACGGTTGCCTTCTTGCGAAGGACTTGTTTTGGCAGATGTAATCCTTACGCTGAGTGCATGCCCTTGCTAACCTCAGACCGTGACGGGGCGCGAACCCTCGACCTGACGCCTCAGAGTCGGATATGCTACCGACTGAGCCACGGCGACTACTTCCACTTCTTAGGTAATAACACTATGTATAGCTAACGATTAAGACCGGTTTGTACGTACCTCCTTTTTCCTGTACTGTTAACCTTTTTATATGTTTTATAATGACCTCCGGGATAAATTATATTGCACTTACAGAGATAATGAGGGTATATCCCACTGAAATCAGCAGGGTGGCCACGATTGTAACAAAGTTATTGAGGTCCCAGGGATTCCACGTGTCCTCTTTGTTACCCGTCTCTTTTAGCTTTTTTTTTTCCAAGATGAAGGAAAAAATGGCGTACCTTAGCTCCCAACATGGTCTTTACAGTAGCTCTTTTTTTCCCCTAATTATCCATATTGCGTGTCTTTTTCTCGAATTTTTAGAGAGCTGTTAAGGGCGGTTTACACGGTCAAACGGTTCGTCGAACAAACGTGTTCGACAGCCAAATACCCCGTTCACACGTTCGAACATCACTTCACACACTTGTCTGTCGAACCGCGTTCGACGAACCGTTTGACCGTGTAAACACCCCTTTACCTTCTGTAGAGGATCAGAAATATACAAGCAGCTTTAGTGTTAATCGTATAGTTTATAAAAAAAAATACATATTACTTATAACACTGCTAATGTAGTTTTTTTTTTAATTTAATGAATTTACTATTTTTATTTTGATGCGTCACCAAATGAACTGAGGTTAGTAAGGGCATACACTCAGGGTAACGATTACATCTGCCAAAACAAGTCCTTCGTAAGAAGGCAACCGTCCTAGCCCTTAGTAGAAAAGGGAGTTCGTGACGTAAAACCGAATCCATAACCAAATGCAATGTATGCCCTTAAATGTCATAAAATGGACAACTATTTCTTTCGTACATGAACAAACCATTCATGCAATGCCAACTATCTCTTCCATTCATGGCTTATTTAACTTTCGCCTTTTTAAGGAGTTCCTTCTTTTTTTTTTGTTCTTATATTTGGAATATGTCTGCCTCGTCTTAATTAGTATGGCCAAGCCTTTTTGTCTCCGTCCTCAGCAGCACCCTTTCTCTCTCTCCTTCAATCCTAGAATGGGACCCATTCATGGGCTCATACCACGGCTGTGATACTGGATGGGGGTTACCCTTTTACTCTTTCTGACCTCCTCCCCATCATCCCATAAGTCATCTTTAGGCGCCATCACCATCATCATTATCGTCATCATCATCACTAATGTTTTTTGCCGTCAAATTGTGGTTTTGGTCTTCTGCTCTGGTCAGTTTTTATTGCTGGTCATAACTGTGTGTGGCGTTAGATGGTGTCCCCTTTTTTTCTTGTTGCTTCTAAATGTCCTTAATACTTACATCGTAATTATCTATATTATTTATTTATCTATATTAATTATTTATGTATTTATTTATTTATTTACTCATCTTCTCTGGTGCATTAGGCTTTACCCTTTTTCGCTATGTAATATTTTTTTTATACTTTTTGATTTTGAGACATTGGGTAGTCTGGTTTATTGTTTCTAGTTTTTGTAGGAAATGTTTATTATGCCATAACTTTTCAATATTTACAGCCTCAAAATTGAAATGTTATGAGTACTTGATATTTTTTTTTTCTTTCCAGGAACTATGATACGTCAGTCGCTGGTGGTCTTGGGTATAGATGCTTTCCTGTTTAAGGTAAATGGATATTGCAGTTTTATTAATCATACGAGTAATAATTACTTGTTTTAAAAACAAGATTTCTCTCTCTCTCTCTCTCTCTCTCTCTCTCTCTCTCTCTCTCTCTCTCTCTCTCTCTCTCTCTCTCTCTCTCTCTCTCTCTCTCTCTCTCTCTCTCTCTCTCTCCGTTCCAACACCTGTTTTAGGTCGTGTGTAATACCTGAATAAATAATTCTCTCTCTCTCTCTCTCTCCTCTCTCTCTCTCTCTCTCTCTCTCTCTCTCTCTCTCTCTCTCTCTCTCTCTCTCTCTCGGCAACAAGAAGTCACCCATCCCTGGAGACAAGAGGCTTAAAATAATAATGCATCTCGGTCGTTTGTATGTTTATTAATTCCAGACGAGGGACGGTGACCTCCATATTTATCATGAACCACAGATATTACATGAATATTTGTGTCATTATGGAACAAGTTATGGATACATTTTTGACCTTAGTTCTTGCAGAAACAATTGGTTTGTGCTTAAAATATCCTAATATTTTACAAATAAAACTTTCTGAGCGAACGGGTGCTCACTTATATTTATGAACCTACTAATGACTAATATAGATAGATAGATAGATAACCATATGGAATAATAATAATAATAATAATAATAATAATAATAATAATAATAATAATAATAATAATAATAATAATAATAATAATGATAATAATAATAATAATGATAATAATAATAATAATAATAATAAAAATAATGATAATAATGATAATAATAATAATAATAATAATAATAATAATAATTATAATAAACATAATAAAAATAATATTGTTTATTTTTATTATTATTATTATTATTATTATTATTATTATTATTATTATTATTATTATTATTATTGTTATTATTATTATTATTATTATTATTATTATTATTATTATTATTATTATTATTATTATTATTGTTGTTGTTGTTGACGTCGTCGTCATTATTATTATTATTATTATTATTATTATTATAAGTAAAATACACCAAAATTCTACCTGATCAATTATGGACATTATTAAACGAGTACTCGACGAGCTAATACTATATGTTATTTAGATTCTTTATAACAAACTATTTCTAACACAAAATGGAGTATTAACCCATTTAATATAAAAAAAAGTGCTAAGTCACATTTCTTTTTTTATTGACATGAGTTAAGGTACACGAAATGACTACCTTTCATGTCGTATCGCATTCTACATTTAATGAAACACTGTGATCAGTACCTTGAATATTTTCTATTAAATTCTAATACTAACCTTGAGTTTTGTGGAATGACACATGAGTTTAGTCTCTCATATTTTATTTATGGATAAAAAAGTGCTTCGTTGCGGTTTGCTATGTCCGTGTGCCTTATAAGGAAATACTGGTAAAGGAACATCCTTATTATATTGTACAGGTAAAAAAAAAAAAAAAGTTTTTTTTCTTGATTACGTTTGTGTATGTATGTATGTATGTATGCATGCATGCATTAATGTATGTATGTATGAATGTATATGCATTTATATATGTGTGTATGTATAGTATGCAAAAAGTGCTTTTTCTTGATTACGTTTGTGTATGTGCGTATGTATATATGTATTTTTGTATGTATGTATGTATGCATTAATGCATGTATGTATGTGTATGTATAGTATGCATACATGCGTGCATGCATGTATATATGTGTGCGTATGTATGCATGTATGTATGTTTGTTGATTATGAAGACACTATTATTTTGTTAAATACTTGAAATTTGCCGAAATATTTCGCATGGCATAAATGATGCTGAATTAGTCTAACCTTGGTCTTTAATATTCCCTGAGGAATTTCGGTTAGTTTTTAATTTATAAAATACTTTTGCTCTTGATCTTTTATTTTTATATTTAACATAGAGTAGCGTCTACGACGCTGAGGCGGCAGGTCGAGGGTTCGCGCCCCGTCACGGACCTAGGTTAGTAAGGGCATACACTCAGGTGAACGATTACATCTGCCAAAACAAGTCCTTCGTAAGAAGGCAACCGTCCTACCCCTTAGTAGAAAAGGGAGTTCGTGACGTAAAACCGAATCCATAGAGCTTTTACTGTTTCCCTAATAATGCTTTTTCTCTTGATCTCTTTTATTTTTATATTTAACATGGAGCTTTTGCTGTTTCCCTAAGAGTAAACAGAGACACACGTGAATCAAAGATATAAAACCTGATATTAGATGAATATTTCTGTCTTTACTTTTCTCCTATTCATTAACACTTGAGTTTTAGAGCCAAAATACTCGACAATATCCATGTTTTTTTTCTTCTAAAAATCTTTATTCGTTATCTTAAAATCCAAATTATTAATCTTACAGAATAATATATTTTAATCTCTCTCTCTCTCTCTCTCTCTCTCTCTCTCTCTCTCTCTCTCTCTCTCTCTCTCTCTCTCTCTCTCTCTCTCTCTCTATATATATATATATATATATATATATATATATATATATATATATATATATATATATATATATAGTAAGGAAGCCCATCAGTGAAACAACACATAGAAAAAATAACGCTATATTTCGGGTCCTAACTGGACTCGTGCTTGAAAAGTTATCCAGTTAGGACCCGAAATATAGCGTTTATTTTTCTGTGTTGTTTCACTGATGGGCTACCTTACCATTTAGTGCTGTATGCTACCAGTTTGTGCTTACTTACACATATATATATATATATATATATATATATATATATATATATATATATATATATATATATATATATATATATATATATATATATATATATATATATATATATATATATATATATATATATATATATACTGAGGGAAAGAGTGTGCGTGTGTATTTACCTGTGTGCGGGTGTATGCGTGTGTTTAACTGCTCAAAATATTCAGGTATCAGATGTTTTCTAGCTTTTTAAAAATGTATTTACAAAAGCGTTGCCATTGGCCAAATGTCCCATAAATCAAGGTGAAAATAACGAGCTTCAGTCACTGCCGTTCGTTGGTGAGTTCGGAAGGGGGGTATGGGGGGAGGGGCATGAGGAAGAGAAGGAGCCGTGTCGGAGTGGCGCCGTTAGGTCTATATGGCCTTTGGTCATGCAAGTGTCGACCCCCCACCCACTGCCTCATCCGAGAGACCAAGGTGAAGGCGACGGTAGTTGCAAGGAGTGCATTCGGGTTGGGGGGAGGGTTGCATTGCAAGCAGGTTGAAAGACTGGAGAAGGTACAAGCTAGTGAAGTCTTAGTAAATGTTACCCTTATTAATCTTTTTTGTCTTTTCTGTTTTTGTGTTGCATTTTCCAGAATTCTTCTTCATTGAGAAATATTATTGTGGGTTGTCACGCGTTTGCCTGGTAAATAGTAAAAGAAAATTAAACAATGACGATTCCTGAAAATTGATATTCTCTCTCTCTCTCTCTCTCTCTCTCTCTCTCTCTCTCTCTCTCTCTCTCTCTCTCTCTCTCTCTCTCTCTCTCTCTCTCTCTCTCTCTCTCCATATTCTGAATAACAAAAAATAAATGGCCAAAAAGAAATTAATAAAAAAATAAGACCTTATGTTATTTCCTAAGTTACATTTTTCAAACTTGAATAAAGCATACTTGATAACATGGGGTCAATTACAAATAAACCATGACTTAAGTTAATATTCTGGTGCTAGGTTAAGTTAATTATTGCAGGTTCCAAGATGTTTCTAGTAATAATATCATTACTTCTCACTAAGATAGAGGAATTGTTCCAGTCAGTATGGTGATTGCAATCAGCATAATGCTTGAACAAAGCACTGGAAGACTGACAATTTCGAACATGCTTTGTTCAAACATTATGCTGATTGCAATCACCATATTGACTGGAACAATTCCTCTATCTTAGTGAGAAGTAATGGTATTATTACTAGAAACATCTTGGAACCTGCAATAATTAAATTTACCTAGCACCATACATTAACTTAAGTCATGGTTTATTTGTAATTGACTCCATATTATCAAGTATGCTTTATTCATGTTTGAAAAATGTAATTTCGGAAATAACATAAGGTTTTAATTTTTTTTTAATTTCATTTTAGACATTTTGTTTTGTTTTGCCATTTGATAACTAATATTATTGTTAGTATTTCTAATATTATTGTTTTTTTCTGATTTGTCTTGATTACTGTTTATATTATTATTTTTCTTATTGTTGCACAGTTGTTAAAATTATTTTTTGGTTAGTATTACTTAAATAGTTATTATATGTATTATTATTATCATGAATGCTATTATCATTGCCATTATTATTACTAGTGTTATTATTATTATTAATTATTTTTATAATTATTTTTATTATTATTATTATTACCAATCTTATTATTATTATTATTATTATTATTATTATTATTATTATTATTATTATTATTATTATTATTATTATTATTATTATTATTATTATTATTATTAGCGTGTCTTTTTCCTTATTTAGTTGGTATAAGCACCCCAATAAACTAATATATCATATGTCGGCACTGCTTTTATACTCAACTTCCGTTGATGAGTTGATAATTCCCTTTTATCTTCTTGGTATATATATCACCTCATTCATTTGTACAAGTCAGATTCCTCTGAAGATAAGTAATATACTTGAAAACGTTAAGGATCCAAAAATTTCTTTTAATTTCTTTGCCTAGCAATTTACATATTCAGAATATTCACGTGCTTCCCATGATATAGAATCATGTGTGTGTGTGTGTGTTGTGTGTGTGTGTGTGTGAGGGTTCGCGCCCCGCCACGGTCTGAGGTTAGCAAGGGCATGCACTCAGGGTAACGATTACATCTGCCAAAACAAGTCCTTCGCAAGAAGGCAACCGTCCTAGCCCTTGGTAGAAGAGGGAGTCCGTGACTTAAAAACCGGAAGATTTGCTGGTATTGGGTAGGGACCAGTGACTGGAAATTATGATTTCAAAGACCTATTTATGACCGCTTGTCAAGAAACTTTCGGGACTTAAGTACACTG
>JAXCGZ010015158.1:107500-135000 GCA_037179515.1 Halocaridina rubra
TATTTATCTTCTTTGCATATATTCATGTATAGGGCCCTTTGATGTCCGATTGAATCAAGTATTTGTGAGACTTTTAACGAGTGACCTTGCCAGTTGTAGCCATCATCATTAAGAGATGAGTCATGACAGAAGCTTCAGCCAAACAACATCATCACTCACAAACATGAAATTGATGAAGCGACCCTTGTTTGCATCCCCTCACATAGCATATACCGGACTCCACAACACGAGAAATGCATCAGAGTAGTAAGTGATCTTGAAAGAGATTACTAGGCACGGCTTAAAGATTTCTTCTTCTTCTTCTTCTTCTTCTTCTTCTTCTTCTTCTTCTTCTTCTTCTTCTTCTTCTTCTTCTTCGTTTGCTTTTTTTTCTTATTCCTATTTTTCTTTTTTTTTCTTTATTTTTATGTTTTCATCTTGTATCTTGTTCTTTTTCTTCTCTTTTTTCATTTTCTTGTTTCTTCTAATATTTTTTCTTTTTCTTTTTCATTTCTTTTTTCTTTTTCTTACTTGTTTATTCTTTTTTCTATTTCTTTTTCTTTTTATTCTTCTTTTTCTCCCTTGTTCTTTTATTTTTCTCATTCTTTTTCTTTTCTTGTTTTTGTTTTCTTTTCCGTCTCTTTTCCTCTTTTTTTCTTTTTCTACTTCTTCATTTTCTCTTTTTCTTCTACTTCTATCCTTCTTCTTCTCCATTTTTGCCTTCACCTTCGTCTTTTTCTTCGTCTTCTCATTCTCCTCCTTTTCCTCCTTCTTTTCCTCTTTCTTCTCCTCCTCCTTGTCCTCTACCTCCTCATCCTCTTTATTCGCCTTCTTTTTCTCCTCCTAGTTCTTTTTTTTTTTCTTCTAGAGAGGAAGCCATATATTATTGGGTTTAAAGGACAAAAGAGCTTCCGACACACACTCCTCTCTCTCTCTCTCTCTCTCTCTCTCTCTCTCTCTCTCTCTCTCTCTCTCTCTCTCTCTCTCTCTCTCTCTCTCTCTTACTCAAAGCTAATGGCTATTCTTCATGAATATTCGATGTGTTTTTGAAAGTAATAAACGACAATTTCGAAAAGTAGAGAGAGAGAGAGAGAGAGAGAGAGAGAGAGAGAGAGAGAGAGGAGAGAGAGAGAGAGAGAGAGAGCACTGCTGTTGCTCTATCGTAAAGGCGGGAATAGCTATCTTTGGCATGCGTACTTATGCGCTATATGTAGATATTATTTTTTTTAATTGTTACACGGAGCTGCAGGTCGGCCAATTTTATTCTTATGGAAACCCACGCTTGTGAATCTACTGTTGCACTAATAAGACTACACATCTGCTGTTGTACTCACTGAACCTGCTTAGCTGACAGGGGATACTATACATTATAGAGTACTATCCTCTCCTTCTGATCCTAATATATCTATTGCAAAGGGAGGCTGTACGAGGCACGATAGATAGATTAGTTTATATTCCTCGTAGATGGAAGGAAGGGCCGGTATCTACTGATATTTATTCTATACAATATTTCATATAATGTTGTTAATTATGCAACTTATTTTTCCAAAACAACGATATTTATTCACTCAGTTCTACTATTGTTTAAGGAATATCAAATAATTTGTAACTTGTTTACGAGAGCTCATATAATTGAAGTTGCTGAAGCCGCATCTTAGAAATTGGAAGTTCCGTTTCTTGATCATTTCAGTACTAAAATTCTATAAAAGGTCTTATCCGTCCCTGCTAAGAATACTATTTTTACATCATGAATGCATCTTCTTACAATTATCTCCTACTCTAATGCAATTAGACTTATCAATGATGACCCTCTTACTTCTAAACTCGATGCTGTATATCTTCACAGGAAGATATTATCTCTCTTTCTATCGGTACTACTTCCATCGCTGCTCTGATGAGTTGCTGGGTTGAATCCCTCACCCGCTTGTGAGGCCACTTAGCACGCGCCAAGCGGCTTCATTACACAGGTACTGTCCTTCTGTTTTCCTAACTCTTATGATCTTTCTTCTTTCAACAAATCTGGTCTGTCATCTTCTCAGGACCTATTTCTGCCATATTTCCAGATATTCATTAGTTTGACTATTCTTACAGGCTATCTTTTTCATTTCTTGTTCATCTTTCTCTTATTTGTACCTTATCCTTAAGCTGCTACTTTTTCTTCTTTGTTTTCTTCGTGCCCGGACCCAGTGAGGGCAAGTTCTGTGCCCGTCCAGGTGTCAAATTCTTATCTCTCTCTCTCTCTCTCTCTCTCTCTCTCTCTCTCTCTCTATATATATATATATATATATATATATATATATATATATATATATATATATATATATATATATATATATATATATACACACGTATGGAGGTATGCTTTAATTTTTATTTTACTTAGATTCAGGTATTTAATGGAGTATATATTCATTTTTGTTTATGTATTCGTGTATTATTTTTATATTGGTATTGTTCTTGGGCCCTTGTTTGATTTCTGTATTCTTTGTAAATTATAAACAGGCAATGTGTTTGTTACAATAATCAGAAGGCTTTGAGTTCAGTATCCATATGCGCTTGTATGTCCCTTTATATTTAGTGATTATGAATATATACTGCATATATCATTACACCCTCTTAAGACATCCTTTCTAAGAGAAGTGAAGCTTAGATGTATAAACAGATATGGTTTATATAGTTGCATACCCCCCCAAAAAAAAAAAGTTTAATTTTATATTAAAAAAGAAAGAAAGAATGAAATGGAGGTTATATGCCTTGGGCTGGGGTATGTAACATGTCTGTTTGCTTGTATGATTGCATTTGGTTCTATATGTATGCTTGTTTCTTTGCTTAAAATGCATTGCAGTTCTGCAACTAATTAGTTATTATTATTATTATTATTATTATTATTATTATTATTATTGCGGGCTCCTAAGCACATCCTTGATGTTCAGTTCTTCCTTTCAGTATAAAGGGGGGTTTACACTGTCAAACGGTTCGTCGAACGCGGTTCGACAGACAAGTGTTTGAAGTGATGTTCAAACGTGTGAACGGGGTATTTGGTTGTCGAACTCGTTTGTCGAACGTGTTCGACAACCAAATACCCCGTTCACACGTCCGAACATCACTTCAAACACTTGTCTGTCGAACCGCGTTCGACGAACCGTTTGACCATGTAAACTCCCCTTTAAATATATCCAGTGGCAGTTTCACAACAACTCCACAGAGCTAAAATAAACTGTATTTGAGTGTATTCTTGGTGTGTCAAGCGCATCCTATTGAGATAAATCAGATAATGACAGCTAAATGACAACATTTATAGTCGCATGTCAAAGCCATTTACGGAGGCCTTGCATTACTTCATATAAATTCATTGGCAGGCTCGCTCACTGCACTCTGCCACTGGGGAATAGATTCCTCCTCACCCACCGCAAAGAATTACAAATACCCCATTTTATTTTATTTCCAAGGCCTCACTGTTCCGGTTTTTCGTCACGGACTCCCTTTTCTACCAAGGGCTAGGACGGTTGCCTTCTTGCGAAGGACTTGTTTTGGCAGATGTAATCGTTACCCTGAGTGCATGCCCTTGCTAACCTCAGACCGTGACGGGGCGCGAACCCTCGACCTGACGCCTCAGAGTCGCGGACGCTACCGCTTGAGCCACGGTGACTACTTCCAAGGCCTCGCTGGATGCGTGTTATTGTTCTTATCGAAGACTGACCTGGTGAAATACTGAATACCATTAATTTTACATATCTAATGCTGTTCTCCCGTAGCCTGCTGATTCGACAGGGACAACCACGCAAGGGAAAACATTCAGGATTTCGTAGAGGTTGTACAATTACCCCCTTGGGGTGTCAATGTTGGGACGTTTCTGTGTGTATATTACTGACTCGATGTCCAAACTTCCAGTGCATCGAAAGTTGTGTGTGTTTTTTTTTTCCCCACCGGGACGGGATAGAAAATTGCCCCCCACCAGGCCCAGGTACTAAGAAAACATTAAAACGAAGAAAAAGTAGAAACTTAAGGACACGGCAGACATTAGAGAATGATAAAGTATAGGAAAAGTACAGGCTGAAAGAGTAGTCTAAGTAATAAAGACCTTGAGATATGGCAGGATTAGGCCTTGAGATGACGATAGATCAACTTTTTGAGGAAAAATAGGTCATAAGAGTTAGGAAAGACAGAAGGAGGAAGAGAGCTCCAGAGTCTGGAGGTGGATGGGAAGAAGGTCACCTCACCGACTAGTCCACGAGCTACAAATAATAGAAAAGATAAAGAGATGATACTTTATGGTGAAAAGAAGGATAATCCAGATTAAAAATAAGAGAAGTGTTACTGATGAGTCTGATTGTCTTAGCTTCAACCCTATCAAGAAGGTAAGTTTAAGAGGAAGCACTCCAGATAAGAGAGCAGCATTTTAAGCAGGGACAGATAAGACCTTTATGGATTTTAAGTAAATGAAAAGAGAAAACTTAATGATGAACACGAAACAAAGCTTCCAATCCTAAATGTAGGTTTAGACATTTGGATTATGTGATTCCTCCAAGACAAGTTAGAAACCATCTAAGTTCCTAATACGTTAATAGAACTAAGAGAGTAAAATTCATTAGTTTCGAAGACAGTAGGGGTATCAAGAGAAGGAGATAAAGAGGTAGCTAGAAACTGTGCCTTGGAGGCTGTAAATTTGACTAAATTTTGAGTTCCTTTTCAGATACCCTCTCTAAACCGGAGTTGAGAGTTGAAGGAAGGGTGATACGAGACTGATTACCTAATGTAAAACACTTTTTGTCTCAGCTTAAATGTTATAAGATGATGATGCGTGTTAATTTTTATAGCTACATACAAAGTTGCAATGATTCTGTGCGTTAGTGGTCTCTGTATTCCTTAATTCATAGATAAATTAGAGGTTTGAGTGTAAGTCTCAAACCGAAGCTGTCAGTCATACTTATAATCCTTTGCCTTTAATCTTGGATGGGTCACCGACATCAAAATTTTACTCCTTCATTACTTAATGAAATTTCTTCCTTTTTGCCTTTTCGGCTAAGACACTCTTAACACTAGAAGCTTCTTCTTCTTCTTCTTCTTCTTCTTCTTCTTCTTCTTCTTCTTCTTCTTCTTCTTCTTCTTCTTCTTCTTCTTCTTCTTTCTTCTTTCTTCTTTCTTCCTTCTTCCTTCTTCCTTCTTCCTTCCTTCTTCCTTCTTTCTTCTTTTTTCTTTCTTCTTTCTTCTTTCTTCTTTCTTCTTCCTTCTTCTTGTGGTTGTTGTTGTTACTTATATTCATCGTCTCTGTCTCCTTCTGCAGTAATATCTATACAAAGTGCTTTATATATATCGTGCCTTCTATGTAAATTCAGCCATGTCCTACCTATTAGGTTTATTATTTGCATTACTCTTAAGACAATATGCATCTGATTATATATTTGGGCTCCAAATCTTTACATCCTCGGAGAGGGCATTCATTTTTAGAGTGCATTGACTTCATGTCTTTTTAGATAATATGTCATGTTTGTTAAGATTCGACTGATATTCTTTTAAGCTATACTTTTGTCTTTTGTTTCATGAACACGTTGCGCGTTGTTTTGTTATCATGCCTTAAGCCATGATCAGTATCAGTTTTAGGCCAAGCAACTGAAAGAAAAAATATCATTAATTGTTGAAGCTTTGAAACCCTAGACCAGTGGTTTTCACCCTGGGGGTTAGGATCCCCTTGGTAGCCATGGAAATAATTTAATGTGGCTAAAGCGTTATTTTATTCCCGATCCTTAATGGATAATTTAAGATTTTACAGGTTCAGTCCCTGTCTATGACACAAATAGGGACTCTACCTGAGACTGCACCAGCACGTCCAATTGCTATATACGCAATGCAGACATTTGCCTAATATTATCCTGCTAATGAGAAGGACACTCTTCAAATGCATTTTATATTTCAGCGTTACTTGTGGAGGGATGCGGGAAAAAATGGAAAGGGGGGGGGGGGGCACGAAAATGTTGAAAATTCCTTAAGAGGAGAATGGAATGAAAATGGTTGAGAACCAATGCCTTAGACTTTAAAAGACTGTTGTCTTCATTTACCCCTTCTCTCTGTTCTCTGATTTCCTGTTTTCTTTCTAATCGTTTCATATCTGTGGTTATTGACGGTGCAACATCTAGCTCATTCCCTGTTACCAGTGGTGTTCCACAGGGCTCTTGTTTTTTTACCTACTCTGTTCCTTCTCTTCATCAACGATCTTCAGTCTCCATCTTCCTCTCTTCTTCACGCCTTTGCTGATGATTCTACCCTTCATTTTTCCACTGCCTTTTCTTCACAACCTTCATCTGCTACTCGAATCAGTCTCCTATCACTCTTTCTTCTACTCTCAACTCCGATTTGCAGAGGGTATCTGAGTAGGGTACTAAAAATTTAGTTAAATTTAATACCTCCAAGACACAGTTTCTGGCTATCTCTTTATCCTCCTGATAGGCTTGTTGTCTTCGAAACTAACGAAATTTACCCTCTCAATTCTATCAACATACTAGAAATCCATACAGCCTATTAAACCTGTCTTGGAGATATCACATAATCCAAATTTCTAAATCTGCATCCAATATATTGGGGGTTCTATTGCGTTTTCGTCATTACTTTAACTCTTTACAGTTACTTAAAATTTATAAAGGTCTGATCCATCCCTGCTCAGAATATTGCTCGCACATCTGGGGTGCTTCTTCTTATACTAGCCTCCTGGCTAGTACAGTGGTAACGCGCTGGCCTCGCATTCGCGAGGTCGACGGATCGCGCCTCGTCCAGGCAAGAGAGTTTAAGCTGTTTACTGGGGAGGTTACTGCTGTGGCTGGGCACCACAGTGGGGGGTTGGGGCCTGTGCCAGCTGGCGACCACCCTATGGGTCCTCCATGACCCATTCCACCCTTCCGTGGGTGGAGAATCTAAAAATAAAATCTTCTTATACTTGTCTCCTTGTAGGGTTCAATCTAAGGCAGTCAGACTCACTAATGACCCTTCTCTTTTAATCGGGATTCTCTTTCTCTTTGCCGTAAGGTATCATCCCTATCTCTTTCCTGTCGTTACTACTTCCATCGCTGCCCTGATGAGTTGGCGAGTTGCATCCCTTCCCCACTGTCAGGGCTGCGTAACACTTGCCAAGCGGCCTCGTCTTACAGGTGCTGTGTGGAGATATGTAGCTCTCGGCTTGGTCGGTGCAGTGACTGCTTCTTCCCATCTACCTCCACACTCTGGAACAAACTTCCCCCTTCTTTCTTTCCTGATTCTAATAACCTCTCTTCTTTCAAAGAGCGGATCTATCGTCATCTCAGGGTCTAATCCTGCCATATCTCTAGGTCTAGGTCCATAGTACTTTGACTGTTCTTTCAGTCTGTCCTTTTCCTTGGTGTATCTTTACCTCATATCTGCCTTGTCCGTAATCTTTTTCTTTTCCTTTATAAAGTTTTCTTCTTGCCCGGGCCTTTATTGATGAAGGCAGTTTTCTTGCCTGTCCCTGTGTCACAAAAAAAAATCAACAGTTGGATTTATAGCTGAAATAATGTATTTTAAATTATCTCTAGTCAAGTAACTCCTACACTGTGAGCCACGGGACAGTCCTGTACTGCAAATGTCTCCTAAGTGTGCCCTTGCAATTTTTTCCAAACACGCAAACATGCATCTTAAACCTTGAATGCTTTTAGCCCGCTTCCGCCTCAGTGTTGCCAATTGATTAGTATTATTTCAGTTTGGTAACACTGTGTACTGCGCAGCGAGCGACTCTTGGAGTATGCCTGTATTGTCTGTGTACACCACTACGTACTTTACATAACACCAAAAAATATATATATACGAGATTATATGTGCTACCTGTGCATGTCACCCCTGGTAGTCAAAACATGCACATCCTTGCAAGTAAAAGTCGCACTGTCTATTTACACACTAGATTGTTTTATAAGTTTTGGTTAGTTTAGGTTGTATCCTCATGTAAATTCTGTTATTGGCCTAAAAATAGGGAGAATTCTTGACTTTTTTAGGTGTCTGGCAACTTCTACGTCGTGTACATAACACCAATATATACTCTAGCAGTGCATATAGGCGCAGTTTACTTTGCCAGAGTGTCAGCGGCTCATTCCAGTGTCGCTAAGATCAGTGACATCAGCCTCCTGGCTAGTACAGTGGTAACGTGCTGGCCTCGCATTCGCGAGGTCGATGGATTGCGCCTCGTCCAGGCAAGGTTACTGTTGTGACTGGGCACCACAGTGGAGGGGTTGGGGCCTGTGCTGGCTGGCGCCCGCCCTATGGGTCCTCCATGACCCGTTCCATCCAGCCGTGGGTGGAGAATCTAAAACAACATCAGTGACATGGAAAGTTGTATTTTTCAATAATGTCAATAAGTTCCAGCCTTAGAAAAAAATGAAAAAGTACATGATAGAAAGTGTAAATGCGTCTAGTTACAGCTAATGACACACTTGTTGTGCTGACCCAAGCGTAACTGACACTTTGACAAGTGCTAAATGGAGTAAGCCTTTAATTTTGTATCACCACAGTTACTTGGAACTAAGATTCACTTGGTGATGCTGAATCTACTAAGCCATAATATGTGAGTTTTGAAATTGAGCTCCCAAATAAAGCCATTGTTGCACCGACCGCCCGTTGTGTTGCTACAACTGGAGATTTTTGGATTTAAAAAGTACTTGCCAGGACAGCTTAATATTAAGTCTTCCTTCAGCTACGGTTCTTTGCCCATGCCTGCACTATATCAGATATATTGGCCTATTCGTAAAACAACTCTTACTAACTCTTCACATTTGACAAGTCGCAACACTCTCCATTCTGTTTCTGGGTATTTTCTCGTTTTCTTAGTAGCCGGGTCCAGTGAGGACAATATTTCTAACCCGGCCTGGTATCGCACTCACTAAAATAAAAAATTTAAGCAAAACAACGCATAGATACATAATACAGTCGCTTGTGGTGTGTTATGGTGTAGGGAGAGAATGTTTGCATTGCAAAAGTCGACTAAATAGGCCGGAGCGAGGGGACTGAGAATCCCCTCCTTTGCATTTTCCTCCCACTAAAAACAGTTCCTTTGACTCATCATCACCCTTATATTGGGGATTATGGTTTATATATATATATATATATATATATATATATATATATATATTATATATATATATATATATATATATATATATATATATATATATATATATATATATATATATATGCGCTATCTTTCTTTCTTGTATAATTATTTGTTTATTTTTCATGCAAATGAAATTCTGAAGGGGTTGGCCTTCAGGTACTTCCCCTGTAGTACACCACCAGGGACAGATAAAGTCGATTAGTGCAAGAATCCCTCCCCTCCAGTCTACCTGTGGGTGCACTTGGCAGACACCAGCTGGGGCGAAGGAATCTAGTGATTGAATCTAATGAATATTCCATCACTCAGTGTTGACAGAAACCTTCCCTATCATCCTTGTTAACAGAGAGGCCTCAGAAAGAGTGCATAATCTTTTAGCCCACTTGTGCAGGATCAAATACAAAAGCCTTGACTTCGTCGTCAAGATGCCTAACCTAATGGCCATCATGTTCTTAATATCTTTTCTTTGATCCGCTATAAGAAAAAAAAAATACATTATTCATGCCAGTTATCGTCCATCGTCTCATAAGAATTTTGCAAGTGCATTCCTTCATTTATTTTTATTTATTATTATTTTTTTACATAATAGACATTTTTGTTCCCGGTATTGGTTCATTTTGACTTATTTACTCATTGGATATTTCCATAAAATGAGATTCTTTCGTCATCAGTGTTGCAATATTCTCTCTCTCTCTCTCTCTCTCTCTCTCTCTCTCTCTCTCTCTCTCTCTCTCTCTCTCTCTCTCTCTCTCTCTCTCTCTCTCTCTCTCTCTCTCTCTCTCTCTCTCTCTCTCAGCTATGAGGTGAAAGAAAGCTCATACTTTATATTATTATTATTATTATTATTATTATTATTATTATTATTATTATTATTATTATTATTATTATTATTATTATTATTATTATTATTATTGTTGTTGTTGTTGTTGTTGTTGTTGTTGTTGTTATAGTTATCATATAGTTATCATATTATTGCTGTTGTTTTTGTTGTTGTTGTTAGTATACTAATTTGTACTCTAATTTGTACTGCACTTATTCTGTTGTAAAATATTAAGTTAAACGTATAATTTTTCATTACTAATTTGCAGGAACGAAATATACTTTTACTCAGTAAAATTGAATCTTGTAAGGATGAATAAGGTCCAGAATCCCACGTGATGTTTCATAATCTCGTAATATATTAGGTTAGTTTGGGTTAGGTGACTTGCCTTGTAAATATGAAAAACCCTAGAGTACCTATGGATTACTCTCCATTACAAGATCGATAAAAAAAAATAAGTATGCATATGCAATATAATTCATACCCGCGTTTTATAATTTACATATACTGTATATATATATATATATATATATATATATATATATATATATATATATATATATATATATATATATATATTATATATATATATTGTGTGTGTGTGTACACTTTAGCATAAACTCTTCACTGCATGACTTGGAAACGGTGATCCACTTTCAAGTCTTGTTCACTTTACAACGTCTAAGTAACTTTTTTTTTTTTGGGGGGGCTTCATTTTTGAGATTTAAGCTTATACGTTTTACAATGCTGATTTTTTTTCTTCTAACATCACTATACAGTTACGCTTTCCTCTCAGTAACCTTAATTTCCTATTGCTTATTTTTTTCTGTCCCTTCTGTTCTGTATTTTTCTTTTTACGCTTGCATGTGGGGTCGCTGTTTTTAAGTAAGTCTTCCATACACCGCTCTTTCCAAGGTTTCACTGGTTGATGTGTCTAGTCATCTTGGGATTCGGCACTAGGGTATTATGATCAGATGCCCCACCTGGAGTCAACCCTCACTATTTGTTCGGTTTGGGAGCTGCACCGTGTTGTGTTGGCTTGAATCCACAGTGGCTGGTTCCAGGAACCTTATTGTACATTCCACTCCCGTACACCATCGGACACTGTACACCACATCGTGTGCGGTCTTAATGCAGTTTTTTAATGCATATTTTATTTTTATTTTAAATGAAGCTTGAAGTTCATCACGTAGGTGTTTTTCAGGTGTTGGATATTGGACTGTGCAAGACACTTTTTCTCGTAGTACAGAAGAAATATTTAAAGACCTCAAACTTACCTAAAGATTTGGATGTTTCTGTAGCTATGTAACTTTTATTCCTTCAGTACTAGTAATACATCTATATTCTTCCACCATTTTTTTCTTTTTATGTTTCTACCATCTAAATAAGGCTGGAAGAATGTGGTTGTATAATTGTTATAGTTGTTAGCAGGTTATTTATAGCGTTGCCGTAATGAATTACTTACCACTTTTACATAGTAAACTAATAGCTTCAGTATATATTCTCAATGCAGAGAAGATAAAGTGAAATTATCTTCTTCTTGCGTGGCTTGTTTGTTCCATCAATGCTTGGGTTGAATACCGAAGCCTATTGTTTTCATCGCATATATTTTTGCCTCACTTCGAAATTTGCCTAATGTAAGGGATGGAGCCTTGTTGATTTTCGTGATTAGGGGTCAAAAGTGAAGGCTACGGAAAGACGTTTTTATGTGGAAATGACAGCCAGTGTGTGTGTTTATTTATATGCTCATTCATGTATTGTTAGCACATATCTTCTTATTTTCTTTAGAAATGGGCTTATTCGTAAAGCATTCTATACCTAAATTGGTAAATATAATAATTCACATAACTAAATTTTATTGAATTTTTATAATACGAAAAATAGAATAAAAAATACTCGAATATAAATGTATCTTATTAAGCTGATGTGAATTACTGCTGTATATGTTAAATGAATATGTAAACTGTTCAATATGAATGAGTAAAAAAAAACCACATCTGACCAAAAATACCTCTCGTTCCTAAGATCCTCCAATGTCAGCTTTATGACGTGAACCTGGTGTGTGGAATGTATACAAAAAACGTCCTTCGAGATGGGGGTCATAAATGTCATCAGATTGTGCATCGGATGATTTAAGCAACAGTAAACACTATCCCCCAGTGGACAGTATTTTGGGGCACGTTTAATAGACCAAGACAAATTGGCCAGCCATTATACCTCCTTGCCCTAATATGCCCACGTGATTATTGGTCCAGGAGTATTGGGTTTCGTATAAAGTTTCCTTAATAATAGGTGATTAGTGGGATTTTCGTTGTATCGCGGGTCATGTTTATCTTTAAAGTATTACAGGTATGAAAATGTTGATGAAAGGAGTGTCGATATTTTGAACGAGGGAAAACTTGCCAGAATAGAACGGACAAAGTGGTTTGGGCTATAGCATTTTTCTTATTCCCGAACCGACCTGGAGGTGAACTTTCTTCATCTTTTTAGAAATCGTGATAGCTATACTTCCTTTTGCACCCCTCACAGACATATTTTATGTTGTGGACTGACTCTAAATTCACTCTTTATATCCCTTCTCTTGGCATTCAGATAGAATGCGCTCATCCCTAGTATAGCAGATAAAAGCTGTAAGAACTGTTTCCCTTTCAGACCTTCTGTGGCATAATAATTATATGTCCTAGGTTCAAGTCCCGGTCGGGGTAAAAATGATTCATGTTTTCACATATGGTAATGTGCTTATTTGATATTATATATATATATATATATATATATATATATATATATATATATATATATATATATATATATATATATACTTTGTGGAAAAGGTAATTTTAATGGGTATTTGTTACTAATTGTATTTAGGAGAATAAATAGCATCTCTATATGTATTTATCATAAATGGCAAAAGCATGCATGTTGAAGATTATTATCCGAAGGGATCAACGCAAAAGAAAGTGCAAAATGCATTTTGATCCTTTTTTTATGAGCTTTCATGATCGTTTATTATTTACCAAGTAAGACGTGCATATAAGGTGACATTAGAAAAACCAGTCGCTTATACAGTACGTGCTGTGATACATCTAGATATGCAAATTAAACATAGTACAATCTCACTTTTAAATCCGTTAAGAGTATCTTCACCATTTAAGTGCGCACTTTTCATATCTTTTTTAAATATATTGTGGATTCTTTTAGGGTGACGGGTATATACTTTTTCCATATAGTGTATATGACATCCTTAATTTTTTTTTTTTTCTCAATAAGGTCTACTTACCGTACGGGCTTTGTATGGAAAGGCAAATACCATTTCAAACGACATTCGGAAAAGTTACGCGATTTATGCAAATTTATTATTAGTTGCGTGTTGCAGGGATGTATTTTATCCATAAAAACAATTTGTTTTTATTCTCTCTCTCTCTCTCTCTCTCTCTCTCTCTCTCTCTCTCTCTCTCTCTCTCTCTCTCTCTCTTTTACCAATCTGATTAAAATATATATATATATATATATATATATATATATATATATATATATATATATATATATATATATATATATATATATATCAGATGTAAACTTGCGAGATAATTTTTCTGTTACAGAAGTGTTCTACAATATTATATTCTATACCTCACAATAAAAGGAATATATACACAGAAGGAGTTTTTAAAGTGTGTGTGTGTGTGTGTGTGTATATATATATATATATATATATATATATATATATATATATATATATATATATATATATATATATATATATATATATATATATATATATATATATATATATATATATATATATATATATATATATATATATATATATATATATATATATATATATATATATACTGCTTATGTAATAACTCATATACTTTATAGCTTAAATTCAAGCCCATTTTAAGATTTAGAATTATTGTTACACGAGAACTGGTCCATTTTGACCCGCTGTTGACTGTATTCCCAGTATGATATCATGTTGTTACCTTCACGTCACAGCTTCTATTAAAAAAAAAAAAACTCAAACTAAATTTCATACCATTAATAATATTAATTAAATTCGTAACATTATCAATCATGCAATTAGCAAAATAAAGCAAATTACCATTAAAAAGAAAATTTTTAACATCTACTTTTTTAACAATCACGTCTTTCCAAAATCAATGAAGCTCGTGATCAGAAGAGCTAAATTTTAGTGTCATGACAGGTAAGCCAGAATGAGCAAATAATAATAATTGACTCGAATTAATATTTGCAACTACATAAGCATGTTTCAGATATTTGGCAAAGCCAAAACCAGGTACTTTTTCTAAAGTAGTCTTCCTCACAAGAATGTTTCATTGTTTCTGATTTGAAAATAGGCTTATAGGAGTTAAGAGCGTGGCTTAAAATTTAAATATAAAGTTAGTGAAGGCTCTGAATAATTGCAGTTTTCTATGACGTATTGTATAGAAAACGATATTATTAAATGGGGCATCCTCGATAAGATATTACAACCTCAAAACACAGTGTTTATTTCCAAATTTATTTTAAATAAATTAATATTACCAATGTATGAATTAGAAAAATATATCTTAAATATCTATCATTGCTAAATTATAAATAATACGTGGTTCTGCCAAAAGAAATAACGTAAGAACTGGGGGTGTTTCTAAGCGAAACTTGGAACCTCTTAGGTTTGAGTCAGTGGCTGATCAGAATTATAGAGCAGTAATTATATCATATAACCAATACAATGATGATAGTCATATCACCCGTATGGATCAGCGAGTGACTGAGAAAACATTTGGACAATTGAGTAAGAACGCAACAAGCACGAGCAGTTTAGACCACTCTTCTTTTAAGGCATACGATGACTTTTTCAACTTTCTTACTTGCTTTTCGCCATTTTTACCTTCAACAATAAAACCATCTCCCTGTTCGACATAGAGCTCACAATGAAACATGGAAAATTTCACATGCATTTGAGAAAAAAAAAATATTGTACTGAACAGCTTCTGCATCAAAGCGCTGATGGATGTCATGTGTGCTGTAAGAGAGAAGATCTCATGGTAATCAATATCAGGCAGCTGAGAATAACCCTTTATAACAAATCGAGCTTTATACTCTCATTGAATTTTCAGTCAGACTCTATGCTGGAAACTCAACGACCCCCCCCCCCCACTGTCTTCTTACCTATTGGTAAGGGATATAATTCAAAGGTATCATGCGCCATTGAGGCACTTGTAGTCGCCGTGGCTCAAGCGGTAGCGTCCGCGACTCTGAGGCGTCAGGTCGAGGGTTTGCGCCCCGTCACGGTCTGAGGTTAGCAAGGGCATGAAAGGGTAACGATTACATCTGCCAAAACAAGTTCTTCGCAAGGAGGCAACTGTCCTAGCCCTTGGTAGAAAAGGGAGTCCGTGACGTAAAACCGGAACTAACTATGCGCCATTGAGGCACTTATCTCTTCCTCCATTGTTTTTTGCCATAGGCTTGAATTTACTGCGGTTGCAGATTCTTGGTCAGTCTTTGGTACACCTGTCATTTTGAACCATTATTAAACTGTGTAGTCAACAACATCATCGATGTTATCTCCAATCTTAAAATCACTGAATACTCGGGCTTATTACGGTCTCTGCTTGGATGGCTTCTTGACTTGGTGCCTATTTTTTTCATCAGTATTAACTTCAGCACGATTAAGTACAGCATACTGATAAACATTTTCATCGCAATTAGTTCTGCTATCTTAATTAAAATATTCACTACAATGAAATAGAGATTCTTACTCACCAATTGGTTAAACTTTCTCTCTTAGAATTTCATCATCTGATGGTATTTCATCTGGCTTGTTTATTGTCTCAAGAATAACAGTTAAATATTATACACTGTGCTCTCTTAATTTCACTATATTCAGAAAAATGTACAAGATATGAAGGACTTCCCTTATCAGAGACTGCAAAAAGTCCTTTCTCGCCTCTAACGTCTCCCTTCTTTTTAATCTGTACATGAGCATAATGTAAACTCCCAAAAATCTTCATTGCACTGATATTTGGTCTTTGACCAGTGAACAATTTAAATTGAACTTTCTTAATTCTGTCATTTTAGCACATGTTTCGAATGTAGACTGTGGTCATCAAAGCATATGGCCACAAACATGTTGGTAATTTAGACTTAAAAAATATAAATCTGGACATTTTAATAATGAAGCGCAAAGCTCTTCCAATTGTGCCATTTTGGCGTAGTATATAAGATGGAAACTTTTCATGCTTAATTGAATACTATAAAAGAAGGAACTCAAATTCTTTGGCCGTAAATTCTGTCGCATTATCATTTTTAATACATTTAACAGATCCATATGCCGAACATTTGGCCAAAAACGTTTCAGTAGCATACACTTTATGAACAGTGTGTAAACCATTCTTCTATAAACATACCTTTAATACAATAGAATGATTAGACCTATGTTCAGAATGACTTTCACAATGATCAATAGATCTTAGAGTGTCATTATTGTTCCTATACCATTTCGTATATCATGTGAAGAATTAAAAAATTTTACTCCATCTATTCAATTTCTTGAAATTGCAAGCTACAGTTTTGTGTCCTAGTGGTGAAGAGGGGATGCATCCATGACATGCTTGGAATACTATTCAATACTGATGATCCTCATACCGTACTCATCATATTTTGACCTGACTCGGTATTTGTTTTTGGAAGAAAGAGGTTATTAGTTCACCTATGTTACTTACCGTTGACAAACTAATGACCAGTTTGACAAGTGAAGATTTCGTATTTTAATCACATAAACACAAATACCATAGACGATCTTATTTTATACCTACAACTATTCCAAATTTTGAGCGCTGGTGTAATGTGGTCATAATTTCCTATCCCTTGGTAGTCTCCATGGCAAAATGGTAGCGTCTGCGATTCTGAAGCGGCAGGTCGAGGGTTCGCGCCCCGTCACGGACTGAGGTTAGTAAGGGCATACACTCAGGGTAACGATTACATCTGCCAAAACAAGTCCTTCATAAGAAGGCAACCGTCCTAGCCCTTAGTAGAAAAGGGAGTTCGTGACGTAAAACCGAATCATCAATCAATTTCCTATCCCTTGAAAAACACCCTATGCACTTTCTTCATCTGAGTCTTATTTGGCGCTCTCCTTACAGCTGTACAATACTTAATGGCTAAGGGCTAATTACTGAACAACCGCTATCATATTATTAGTTTCAAAATTGTCATTCATTCCAGATGACTATTTGTGTTCTTGTTCCTTATATATTTTGTCTGTATTGGGATGAAATATCATGTAAGTAAAGTAAGTAAAGTAAGAAATGGTCTTAGAATGTGTAATGGTATATCAAGCCATCAAACATGGAAAGCCAGATTATATAAGAAAACTATTGCATGATTTTCAACCTGGAACAGTGTTGACTCTCAGACGCAGTGATGATCCCTTCATGCTAGATGAACCAAGATGTAACCTAGAATTAGGTTTTAGAGCATTCAAGGTTTCGGCACCGAGACTTTATAATCGCCTTCCTAAGGAGATTTAGGAATGTAATAATGCTGATACTTTCAAGAGGAGACTGAAAACGCATCTCTTTGGCGACTGCTATACTTCTGAAATGACTATAAGTGACAGTTACTAAGTTTATAATGTGAATACAATTAAGGTGCGACTCCCAGAGCGCTTTATAGACGGAGCGGAGTCGAGAAACAAACACCAAAAAGTACAAGTAAGTATGTATAAAAAAAAAATAAATAAATAAAAAAATAAAAAAAATCTCGATAGAATAAAATCCTCTTTATTTTTTAATTTTACTTGGACCTCATATACAGTTAATCTGTGAAGTAGCCTTACTCATTTCTTAAAGGGAAATCATAATCAAAGCTTAAGTAATACAATATATAATGCTTTAGGAAAGATAGTTTGAGAGTGTGAGGTAGCTGATTCCAGTAATGGTTCGTTAGCAATGATGCGTTCGTGGGTCTGATTGGTGGAGCAAGTGATTGTGTCAAATTGTCTGCTTTTAACCACTTCAGTATATTCTTCGTATCTTCCTCTAGATGTTCAAATTTCCCTATGAAATCATACTGGATAGCGCAAGGATTACATACCTGCCAAAAAGATAATTAGATTGTTAATAACAATATTACGCTATATACTTATAGACTTCCCCCATCCGAATGGGAGAGACATTTCGGAGCTAGGGGATTAAGGCTGGGTGCCCGTCCTAACGCCCTGAGGAGGAATTGAACCCGCATTAGTCGCTTTCCGACCGGCGCCCTCTACCACTGACCTTCTGGGCTCCTTAAAAAACATCGTTTTGTTTCGCAATTAGGCCTATTCAAATGAAGGTGGACACGGACATGTAAGAGCTGGGTGATTAAAGCTTTATGCCCTTCCTATCGCCCTCCAGAGGGCTTAAGCCGACGTTAGTCGCTTCTCGACTCATGCACCCTACCTATGAGCTACCACAGCCCCAGCATTTTCTTAGTAAATACATCTGTATATTTACTGGGTTTGCTGTAGAAGCAGCTACTACTACTACTGCTACTACTACTACTACTACTAATAATAATAATAATAATAGTAATAATAATAATAATAATGATAATAATAATAATGATAATGATATCATCATCATCAGTGATGTTACGGTGTTGAAGGAAAAGCAATAGATGTTGTTACTTATATCATACTCATATAGTTGCGTAATTGTATGCATGGTTTTTGCTTTGACATTACCCTCTCTTAGAGCATTCTTGCTTCCAGCTACTCAAGCAAAAGTCTTTATTTTCATCCATAAGCGTGTATTTGTTATTCATAGCAGTGCTGTCTTTCCCTGTTACCACCTAGGCCAAAATATTCGGCAAAGTCTGTTCATGGAATTCAAGCTCTCTTCTAGCCGTGATATTTCCAGTTCTTCGTACCAGTGATAAGACTTCACAACTATTTTTTTTTTATTCGTGGATAAACTCATATAATTCTTGTACTCTGTCACTAAAACTACCACATTTTGAGTGTATTCTCAAAATTTAACGGAATTCATGCTGTCGTTGGCTCCTAGAACACATGCTCTCTGTTATTAGAGTAACCTCTTCTATCCTCAAGAAGTCATTTTTTTTCTTCTTCATGCAACTAAAAACTCGTAACTCCTTTTCTTTGTCACTGGAAGAGCCAGTTCTTTGAGTGTTTATATATATATATATATATATATATATATATATATATATATATATATATATATATATATATATATATATATATATATATATATATATATATATATATTTAGTATGTGGATATGTCATTACTCAATTGTAATGACCTAGTTGTGCTTACGGGAAAGAGCCCTATGCTGCTTAACTCTGGGCCTCCTTGAAAGACGGATTGCTTCCATGTTTATACTCAATGATACGTATCATATTTGCCCTTATGAATTGTGTTAGCATTAACTACCTCTCCGCTTAGCGAATTTTAATCATTAATTATTCTTACACTAAAAAGTACTTCCTTACATCCTGCAAAGAAGTTTTCTTACGAATCTTCATACTAAGACCTCTAGTTCTAGTGCCAGCCATATCAAAATATCAATCCCTGTGCTCTCTTGTCAAAACCATGAAGGAATTTAAAATCCGTCACCATATCCCCTCTCATTCTTTTAGCTTCGAGATGGTAAGTCTGATTCCCTCAGTCTCTTTTCATAACTGAGAGTGCGTTTTTCTGGCACCAGTTTCGTAGCATTTCTCTGAACTTTTTCCACTTATTTATCTTTTTTCAAGTACTGACAACTAATTGGTGCTACATAGTCAAACTGGCCTCACATAAGTGACATAAATATTTCTGAACATATCCTTGTCCATGTTTTGAAGGCTACCCTTACATTTGCTAAAAAGCATATGAAGCCCTAACTCTGCCATTTATATGCATTTTTGAGACAAATCTCCCAAGATATTTACTCCTAGATATACCTCTCATTCTCTGTTTCTTGAAGTTCTGCACCTGTTACCGAGGAACCAATCTTGAGCCTTTTTACACATGTACCTATTCTCATCACCTCACATTTTGAAATTTTGAATTTCATTAGCCACTTTTCTGTCCACTCATGCAGACTATTTAGGTCTTCCTGAAGTTCTCTACCATTGTTCTCGTTTTTTACTTTCTTCACAATCTTTGCATTATCGTCAAACATATTCAAATATGAATATACAGGCTCCGGTAGGTTATTCATATATACAAGGAACAAAATTGGCCCTAAAACTGAACCCTGTGGAACCCCACTACTAATCATTTTCCAGTTAGACACTGACTGTCTTACTCTAACCCTCTGTTCCCTTCTTTCTAAGTAAGACTTTAAAAATCCCAAGAAATTTCCACCTATTTTTGTCATTGCTTACAGCTTCTTAATAACTCTCCTATGTGGGACTATGTCAAGTGCCTTCTGAAAATATAAGAAAATTCAATCTGCCCAGCCCTCTCTTTCTTATAAGATCTGGCTTTCCTCTTCATAAAATTATTTTAGTTTGCTACTGTAGATCTGTCTTCTCTGAAGCCATGTTGCTCACTGACAGAAAGTTGAAGGATTTCATATGAATACAGATGCCTGTTCTTAGTAGTTTCTCCATAATTTTACAAACTCTGCTAGTCAAGAGACAGGCCTATAGTTTAGAGCTGTATCTCTCCTTCCCTCTTATGAAGATAGGTGCCATGTTCGCTTCTTTCCAGTATCATGGAATCTCCCCAGATTCCAGCGACTTTTCAGATATGATGTATAGTGCCGCCGATATTGGCTAAGTGCATTTTCTTAAGTTTGTAAGGGGATATGTTTTCAGGACCTGTAGCGGTATGGGCATCTAACTCCATTAACGCTTTGTATACCTCTATAGCTGAAAAGATGATGGTCTCTAATACCGGCCCATAATATGTTATCTCTTCTATCAGAGGGGGTGAATTATTTTCTACAGTAAATACTGATTGAAACTTCCAGTTCAATTCTTCGCAGATCTCTTCATCCGTCTCAGTGATGCTTCCATCTACCCTCTTTAATTTAAATCCTGTTCTTTGACCTTCAATTTTCTTTGACAAAGCTGTGGAAATGTTTGGAACTTTCATTGTGTACATGCCTGCGCTCGTGTATGTGTGTGTGTGTGCGCGCGCGCGCGTGCGTTTGTTCTAATATGTCATGTTATACAGGCTCAGCAGGACTATGATTTCGTAGTGTTGTGATAAGCGACTTGAAACCTATTCACTTTACAATCCTATGTTCCTTATATAGTATTGAATGCTTCTTACATAGTATTTGTTTGTCTTTAGTTTACCCATAGTGTAACCATGGTGTACTTTATGTACCATATTCTCTATCCCGCATGTTGTCACGGGACACTTGTATTTAGAGAATATATTAAAAAAAAAATGGCTGCTGAAACACGAGGATTACAGGTATCTTCTACCCAAAAACAAAACAATAATTTTCTTGTTTATAAATTTTTTAACTCTCCTCTCTATCACTGCAGAACTCTGGTCAGTTTTGCCTCTATAAGTTTGTAGGTCATCCAACTCCTCATTCTTTTATTTATTTATTTATTTATTTTCTTTACTACGGATAACCCTTTTTCCATGATGTTGTTCCTGGAAGACCTTATTATTGGTCGATGCAGTGACTGATTTTTTCCTTCCACATTCCTGTTTCTGTCTTCCTTAGCTTTCTTTCTTATATCAAAATCCTGGTCCATCATCATCTCAGGGCCTTAT
The DNA here is from genome assembly GCA_037179515.1 of Halocaridina rubra. Lineage (NCBI taxonomy): Eukaryota > Metazoa > Arthropoda > Malacostraca > Decapoda > Atyidae > Halocaridina > Halocaridina rubra. Next base: position 129,146 of record JAXCGZ010015158.1, read on the forward strand.
CCTTCCATATATCTAGGTCTCCAATACTTTGACTAGTATTTCAGTCATTTTTTTTTATTGTTTATCAGTCATTTCTGTTGTGCCCTGAGGTACTTTATCTTGAATATTTTCTTGGTGCCTTGATCTGATGAGGGCAATTTTTGTTCCTCGTGCCTGTGGCATGCATTGATAAAGAAATTTGCTTTAATTGTGTATATATCGTCATGTATATTCCTGGCCAGGCCTATTTTTCTATTTTCTTGCACGGTTAGAGTCAGTTCTTTCCTCTAAGATTATCGAAACGCTTTTTCCTCATTGTTGTTACAGGAATGGAACATGACAATGTAATTTTCGCTTTATTGCAACGTAAATATTCGGGACCAGACTTTTTTTTTTTGGATTATCGAAACGCTTTTTCCTCTTTTTTGTTCCTGGAATGGATCATGACAATGTAGTTTTGGCTCTATTGCAACATGTATATTCCGGAAACAGTTTTCTTTGTGCTGTCCTTAGATGTCTACAATTTTATCAAATAGCCCATGTACTTATCTCAATAGTCTGCTAAAAAGAGTAAAAATTTACCCTTTTATTCATATCACCCAGGTCTTGCTATTTGATCTAGAAATAAAACGTGGACGACTCTCTTCTTATTCATCATTCCTAAGTTTAAACTTCGGGAACTTTAGAATATTCCACTGAATCACTAGTATTATGTAAATGTGCATTCTAATGCTGACTGTGTAATTTATTTTTACTAGAGAAATTGATTAATTTACCTCTGTTTCTAGTTAGTTACCTTGTTATCTCTTTACTGGATTATCCTGTCTCCTAATGTCCTGGTAATACGGATTTTCATATCCTGAGTTGTTTATTATTATTATTATTATTATTAATATTTGTATATATATATATATATATATATATATATATATATATATATATATATATATATATATATATATATTTTTTTTTTTTTTTTTTTTTTTTTTTAATTAATTTTTTTTTTTTTACTATAGTAACATGCTTGGTAGGTATAGCTTTGTATTTTTTTTGCCGAACTATCAGTGTTCAATTGGCTCGAATCATAATTAGGACAAAAGTTGCTGACAATTGCTGTGCTTTTGGTAACTACCAATATACTGAACATTGACGGGTTATCGATGTACACTGGTCTCGAATCATAGTTTTGACATAAAGATTGATACTTAGCAGAATGGTAAGCTAAGAGCTTACCTTATACACAGATAGCCAGTGAGCATCCATAAAGACAGAACCACCTCCTTTATCCAGATCATCTGATAAGATAAATTTCATGAAATCTGTAAAACTGACTTCCGTGTTGTTATCAAGGGCAGTGCTACAAAGAAGAAGAAAAATATATATATTTTTTTTATTATAATCATCCCAATCCTCCCTCCCTCTTGTACTTCTGATGCTATATCCACCACCTATTCTTTTTTATTTTATTTTTTAAATCTCATTCCTCTTATTTATGTCACACCAGTTGTTTAATGTACCATCTGCATTTACTTTCCTGTTATGTACTCATAAGTATTTAAATCTAAAATCTCACGAGCATAGCATGCATTGCAGTCTTTGAGTGAGTTTGAGTAGCTTTAACATTTGCGACAATAATTATGAGATATTACTCCAATAAAAAAAGAAAATAAAAAGTTAACATCAAATCCTCTTCTCTTCCAGCGCCAGGAATTTTTACCCTAAAAAATTCCCTATGGCTTCAAATATATTTAAGCTTAAGCTTGAATTAGAGGGGAGTTAGAGTAAATTAGAACTATATTAGGGTGGGCTTTAGACAGAGATAACATAAAATTCTATTTATGGATCGACTGTTTTTTTTTCTTCTAAAAATCATATTGATTCTTGCTCAGTCGCTGAGCATATCTGAAAAGAGAAACCGAAGAGAGTTTATTTTTTGCTATAGTGTGTGTGTGATGAGTGAAAATTATATATATATATATATATATATATATATATATATATATATATATATATATATATATATATATATATATATATGTTACAGTTAATATGTATAATCTGTTAATATGTATATTCCCTGAAAAAAAACAACAACAGTTAATAGATATATTACCTTTCACTCAGGGAATATACAGAATAACTAAAAATTTCAGTTATTATACATATTACCTGAAATTTGGAGGCATTTTTTATACATATTCCCTAAACTGAAAATTGAAGGGGTGAAGTGAAAATATGACAATACAATATGAAAAATAAAATACGATAACTCTTGATTTCAAGACAATACTAAAAGTAGGTTAGGTTAGGTTAGGTTAAGGAATATATGTATTAACTGTTCTTTTCAGGGAATATACATATTAACTGATTATACGTACTAACTGTAACATATATATATATATATATATATATATATATATATATATATATATATATATATATATATATATATATATATATATATATATATATATATATATATATATATATATGTGTGTGTGTGTGTGTGTGAATGAAAAAGCATAATAATTTCCATTTTATTAGAAAGTAGTTTTTCCAAAATAAGTAGAAATAATATCAAGTTTGACAAAGCATGATTGTTCCTATCCTTTCACTTAGCAGATTTTAATAGAAAATTCTAATTTGAATCAAGATTCACAAAACCATAAACATTCATTTTCTATGTCTGAAAAGTGTTTGATAAAGAGAATTTGAAGTTAAATTAAGTTTTTCTAATGCAGTTGAGTTTTTGTTCTCTTCACGAGCATTGGTGAACATTGGCTCACATAACATCAAAGATGCAAGACACTTTTTGACTAGATTTCATGATACGAATATTGAAATACTATTTATTCATACACAGAAGCTATAATTTCCAATATAAGGGGTAGCGGAATCAATGAGAAAAATCTGTTTTCTTTGTGGTAGGAAAACTGAAAAAAGAGGATGCTCAGTTCCCTCATGCTGTCCCATTTAATCTACTTTTCCGACACGCAGGGGAACATGGAGATAATCTTACCCCTCCCCTCTGGGGGTATCTTGAATACTATAAAACAAAATCAAACTACACATTTTACCTACCCAAATTTTTCCTTAAACAGCGATCTGAAAATTCTTGGGTAATTGTAACCCCATCCAACGCCTTGCAGCGTTTTATCCCTATAAGCTGAGACGATCCGTTCCAAAGGGTGTCTCACGAACAGGAGTTTCTTGTAAGTGTCCAACTTAACCCAGTGATTATACCTGTATCTCTCACTGACCAAGGTGTGTTCTCCAGTAGTCTTATGCACGTAATCTCTGTTGGCAATGATAAATTTGGGATTTTAAGTTGTGCATGGAAATTAATAATAATAATAATAATAATAATAATAAGCCTTTATTTCCAAAGTACATTGGGTATTCAAATAAGATACATATATATTCCAGATAGACATCTGTGGTGTACGATATAGACATACTAAAACAAACAAATCATAAAGATGAGTGTACCATTAAAAATTACAAGTAAAATCTTCCTTTAAGGGTAACTTCTTAAGATTATATTTAAAAGTATACACTGAACCAGCATTTTTTAGTTCTCTGGGAAGCTGATTATATAAATGAGGTCCACGAATGTTTATATCTCTTGAGCCAATATCAGTTTTAGACCTTCGTACTAATAAATCTTCCCCTTGACGGGTAGTTAACCCGGTAACTGAGCTTACTGTAGAAAAATTATGCAAGCAATCAGGAAGATTGTTTCTTAGTATATTAAAAACAAAGGTACATATATCAAAAACATATTTATCTCTAATCTTTATCCATTCTAGATCTTTTAAAACAGGAGAGATGTGCTCGTATTTTCTTACATTGCCAACAGCCACTCGTGCTGCAAAGTTTTGTAACTTTTGTATTCTTTGTAATTGAGTCTTATTTGTACATCCCCAAACTTTGAGACAGTAATTAATTAAACTCATAGCTAAGGACTGGACAATTATTATACGAGTTGATGTTTCAAATGAGTCTTTTACCCTATTTAGATATATTAGAGTACCCATTACTTTTTTATAAATTTCATCTATATGCATTTCAAAATTCATGTAACGGTCAAAATAGACACCTAGGTTCTTTACCGAGTTCATTGGCTTAATGATATTACCGTTAAAATTTATATGAAGATTGTCATCAACTTCTGATAATAATTGTCTGGATCCGATAAGAATAGATTGGGTTTTAGTTTCATTAAGTAACAAACCATTTTTTTAGAAAATAACGTTTAGCCATATACAAAATTTCTTCTGCTCTACGAATAATATTTTCTAAATCATTAATTTCTCCTTCAATTAAGATTTGAGTATCGTCAGCATATTGAATGACATAACAGTTAGGTAAATATTTTACTAGATCGTTTACATATATTAGAAAAAGTATAGGTCCTAGGATCGATCCCTGAGGGACCCCAAACAATACCTTCTTGGAACTTGAAACTACATCTTTTATTCTGACTGACTGGTAGCGGTTTTTTAAATAGTTCTCGAACCAGCTTGGGTCAATGTTCATTTTTTTGCATTTTTCTAATAATATACTATGGTTTACACTATCAAAAGCTTAGTTAGTTCATGCCTACGTGGGAAAAGGTCTTTTGTATTGATCTTATATATAGACTATAAGTATGTGTACATGTGTGTGCGTCCACTCGCACACACACTCACAAAAATATAATTTTCATATATACATACCTAACTACTAAGGAAACATATCTCTCTTCACTTGGAATCCTTCATCTTTTTGTCAGTGAGGCAATATGGCTTCAGAGAAGGTAGATCAACAGTAACGAACTTATTAGAATTTTATGATGAGGTAAGCCGAATCTTACAGGAAAGAGAGGGCTGGGCAGATTGCATATTCCTAGACTTCCAGAAAGCATTTGACACTGTTCCACATGGGAGACTTATTAGGAAGCTACAAGCAAGGGCTAGAATAGGTGGAAATGTTTTGGAATGGATAAAAACTTACCTAGAAGGAAGGGAACAGAGGGTTAGAGTAAGACAGTGTTTGAATGGAGAAGAGTTAGTAGTGGAGTTCCACAGGGTTCAGTTTTAGGGCCACTTTTGTTCCTTGTATATGTAAATGACCTACCAGAGTCTGTAAATTCATTCATGAATATGTTTGCAGATAATGCAAAGATTGTGAAGAAAGTAAAAAACGAGAACAATGGTAGACGTTGTGATGGAAAGGGCAAATCCACTGATAAAACAGGCACTTAATAAAGAGAAGACAGTGGTAATCTCAGGCATAAGTGAATCCCAGGAGTCAACATGGCAGTGGAGACTTGAACAAAATAAAGCTAGGGTTCTAGACCTGATAAGGAAACTTGGAGTATTATGTGGTCCAGAGGATATTGTAATCATTTACCAACTTGGTAAATATTCTAGTGAGTGAAAGGAAAGACCAACGAAAGCAACCTTTGAGAGAGGGGACACATGTAGAGAATATTGATGAGGAAAAAACCTTAAAGACTTTCAAGAATTTAAAACAGTGTTTATTAGACCATACAGAACACAGGAAGAGATGGAAAGGATAAAAAATTTGTTGCAACAGGCTAGAAGGTTAAATGAGGAGAGAAATGAATAAGAGGAGAATTTTTTTGAGGCACATGGACAAGGAAATGTTCCTAAATATTTATGTAACCTGTGTGAGCCCAAAGCTTGAATATGCAGCCCCCTTTTGTAATTCGCACTTGAAAAAGCACGTCGTTAAGCTGGAAAAAGTTCGAAGACTTGCCACGAAGCTGGTGCCAGAAATACACAATCTCATTTATGAGGAGAGGCTGAGGGAGTTAAACATATCATCACTTGCAGCTAGAAGAATTAAAGGGGATATGGTGACGGTTTTTA
>JAXCGZ010015158.1:142500-150000 GCA_037179515.1 Halocaridina rubra
TGTTTACGATAAATATCAAATAAAAAGATCTTTTTACAAACTTAGACCAGCATACGTTGTTCAGGAAGCCGCTTCTAGAGTGATTCCCTAGACAAGGCGCGCGACTCGGTATGTAATAAACTCACATTCGAGCCACCTCGAATGGTTAGGAAAAGCATCCAGTCTTAATTCCCCTGCTCTAACCAGTCTGTGTCCACCCTTATTTGATATGGGGATTATTAGTTACGAATAAGACGGCAAACATCTAATAATGATATTGGGCCTAATTAGTTCTTGATAGTTGTGAATCATGCATATAAGACTGTTATATGTTAATTAAATATATCCCTGGTGTTGGGGTAAAAATACTTCCACCCTTGTACACTCTGCGTGTAGTAAGAGCAGACAATATTCCTCCCTGATATATTTGCTAAATTATTACCCTCACACCTCACATTGAGGAAAAAACTTATAAATTGATGATAGTACTAGTTTAAATTCGTATGGTTAGTTCACTCCCAGTTTAGAAACGAGTTCCTGATTGAAATATAATTATATATCTGTGTCAAAACCAGAGGGGTCTGACTGGGGGGCAAGCAGAGGGCGAGTAATTTATTTTTTTGTTTGGGGGGGAGGCAGAGAGATGCGAGTTCTATAGGCGCGGAGCATACCTTGGAAGGTTTGGGGGGGCATGCTCCCTTTGTAAATTATTATATTTATGAGCAAAATATTGCATTTCTAGCTATTTTGGCCAGATTCCTGAGGACAAATACGTTAAAGGTATCACAAGCCTAGACCTATATGCAGATTGTATTTGTTATAAAGATGACTCTCCTGTCCCTGACACTGGTATCTTTTGTGATAGCATGAACACTGAAGAGCAGACAAATTTTAATGATCCTTAGTGCTTCAAAGAGTATCCTTCTGAAACAAATATGCTGTAATTCTCTATCAAACAAGAAAAATAGTTTAGCAAATGATGAATTAATTTCTGAAATGTCATGGTTTATTTGTATTTTAAGCCAATGTATATTGTTCCTTTTCTTAAATTTGCTAGCTTCTCTGTGCTTGTTGCTAAAAATGACATGAGTTATCGCAATAAACTAAATATTGTTAATCAAATTTTACTCCAAAGAATATCAGAATACGATGTAAAAAATATTATTATCGCTAGCACACTTGCGATTTACAGGTATATGAGGTCACTAGTCTAGAAAACTATATAATTTTATTGAATATCCCTTCATATTACAACTTAAAAAACAAAATAAAAACATATTATTGGCTAAAACAACTGAATTTTTCTGATCTTGTGTTAACCCACAAATGTGCCGGTAAATCGATCTAAACTTAATTTCTTTGCTCCTTGCGATGGATAGCGTTTACGCCAAGAGAATCAAACCTTGGGTCACATGTACTTCTCACTTAGATTTTGATCATTTTCAGTTATTGAAGCTCCTCTTGACATGAGGCTGCTATTAATGATGTATACCAATACAATATAATGTAATCTGCACAAGTCTCAGAGAATGCTTCTTTATATGTAGTCAAGAATTCTGAAATTCCAACCATGCTCTATATCTCCTGACCCACAGATCTCTTTTTGTCAACCAGTCTTTTTGCTGGTCTGAGGTCTCCAGTGAGGTAATCTTCACTTATATGAAGATGGCTTGCCATATATATATATATATATATATATATATATATATATATATATATATATATATATATATATATATATATATATATATATATATATATATATATATATATATATATATATATATATATATATATATATATATAACAAATAAGCACATTACATATGTGAAAACATGAATCATTTTTTTTTACTAATTTTAAGCAACATATTGCAAAAAAAAGTATTTTCACATTTGAAAACTAATCTATAACGTCCCTGAAAATAGGGAATAACTAGGGTGTTATTGTAATCAATATCAACATTACTTTCGGAGAAGGATGGTCTATGCAATATGCGTTTTGCAGCACAGAAGCAGATATTTAAGAACCAGTTAGGATAAAGATTTTTTTTCTTTCCAATATCAATGATTTTATCAATCTCAGCGTCAAGGAATTCTGGGCTTACAATACGTAAAGCTCAGAGAAAAAAAAAAGATTTCTTTATTTTGAGATAATGACCAGAATAAAAATGCTCATACGATAGATTATTTATGGGCTTTCAAAAAATATCAAACCTCAATGAAAAAAGGTTGAGTATATAACAAAATGTCTAAGAATGGCAAGCTATTTTTATTTTATTTTCTAACGTGATTTTAAGAGAGGGAACAAAATTATTCAGCTGTCAAAAACTCATGAATTTTTAATATCAGCACGGAAAAAAATACAGTACATCATCAATATAACGAAACCAATGATAATAAGTATGTAAAAGCCCGCCAAACTTTATGTTATTATTAAGCTAAAAATGAGAATCTTCATATTCTTTATTATATATTTAGCCTAACAAGTGGCTACTTAAAATTCTAACAATCCTGAATATCTATATATGAAGGCCTCGCTTTCAGCACAGATGGCAATTAAGAAAATAAACTTATGTAACTAATAACAAATAAATATTTTTTTAGTACTTATCTTGTAACTTATGCATCTTTGACACATATAATTCATATTAAAATAAATATGACAGTAAAATATACATAAAATATAAAAAATTAAAGTTAGTTAGATAAAGAACACAAGTAAGTCGATTAAACATGTTAACGGAGTAAGTTGAATTATTTCAGATAAGTTAATAATTTTTACTGCCACTGCATACTTTTTTTTTTATTTTTTAAATGTCAAATGTACAATATTTACAATTGTTAAATGATTACAAAATTACATTGGAAAATTCTTTAGTTAATATATTCTGTATATTACTTGCATAACAAATATTCAAGAACCATTTCAAATAATTAAATTTACCTTTAATTAATAGCATAAATGAAGCCCTTTTAAAATTTAGCGTTTTTATAGGAGGATGGTATATTAGTCGGTACATAGGGCTCCGAGTTATATGATAACTTCATGCTACAACCTAACTACAAACAAGCCCAAATTAATCTTCATTCCATTAATAATAATAAATTCTTAACATTATCAGTAAAAGAAATAGCAAAATAAAGGAAATTATAAGTAAACATAGAATCTTTGATTTCTACAAAACCTTAGATATAACTAAACAAATCGGTCAACTCGTAATCAATAACTCGGCTCATGACTCGTAATCAGTATATCGCCTCATTACAAGTATTTATTGAGACAATAGTTTGAAGGTAATGTCTTTAAAATAAATTCCATATAAAGATTAGAAAGACGAGGAGAGAAGGGGTGCCCCATAGCCCCACCAAAAGTTGTTGGTAATAACTGGCTAGTACAGTGGTAACGCGCTGGCTTCGCATTCACGAGGTCGAAAGATCGGTTCCCGTCCAAGACCGAGAGTTTAAGCTGTTTACTGGCAGGAACTGCTGTGGTTGGACACCACAGTGGGGGGTTGGGGCTTGCCCCGGCTGACGAATACCCATTGTATAATGAAATGGAAATAAAGTTTTTTTTTCTCACCATACGCCTGAGTTGATAGTTCTCTATCTGTCTGTCGGCTGACTATGTCTGGCTAGCCATGCGTTGCTTGAGCAAAGAGGTTTTCTTCCAGTGTCTTGCTAGGACTATCCTGGAAAAACAAACTTGTAATCTGCAACACAAAGTTGAATGAGTTATAAACTAACATTTTTAGGTAAGTGAAGAGAATGATTATCTAGTTCACGGTTATATTAAGGTCATTTAAAAAGTTGTTTATGGGTACTTTGGTAAAGACGGAATAATAGCAGTTCATACCAAAGTACCCATAAATTTCTTAGCTTACCTTAGTTGTTAACTAGGTATAGAGTTAGACTTGAACACTATAATTGAAAGATATTTTTTTTATCACCAGGAAGATATAAACCCTCTTACTTACTAATATTTTTATTATTTCATTCCATTCACAAGTTTTAACTGCCAATATTAATATTGCAGACGAATTGACTATTTTGGATGCAGCAATCTCTACGAGTTAGCTTTTTTCACAGTGCAAACCGAACTCTGGCTCTGTATTATATTTTACTTATGATTAAGATAAAAAGCAATTGTTGGTAAAATTTTATAGTGTAAATATAGTCCAATGTCAGTAGCATAAGGTTTATTGGTATGGAAAATTAAGAATGCAAACCATAAGAAGTACACTTATGATGGTGATATACTTCAGCATACAAAAATGCGACGATGGAATTTACTGCTAAAAATTAGCAATTTCAAAGTTTACAGGCAAAAATATGTTTAAAAGAATTCCTACATGTATTGATAATATTTGAAATAATTGTCAGTTTTTTAATATGTTTGCATACTAAACGTTAGAATGTAGTGTCTGCACACATATAGGTTATATTTTAACTTGTCTACCTAATGCTTTAGTTTCTTACTTTGTTGAAAGATGTATTTTTGAGGATATCCCATTCATTGGAATGGGGATCTAAGCAAAAGAAATTTATATATATATATATATATATATATATATATATATATATATATATATATATATATATATATATATATATATATATATATATATATATATATATGAATCATTTTTTACCCCGACCGGGACTTGAACCTAGGACTTATAATTACTAAGTCAAGGCGCTACTAACTACACCACAGAAGGTTAAAAGGAATCCAACCTTATAGCTTATATCTGCTATATTTAGGAATGAACGCATTCTATCTGAATGCCATTATGTTCATATTACAGATTCCCCAACCTCACTCGTAGCTTCATAATCGCATTTTATTCAATTCCCAATCTCATTCGGCTATACAATAACCAAATAAGCACATAACATAGGTGAAAACACGAATCATTTTTTACCCCGACCGGGACTTGAACCTAGGACTTATAAATACTAAGTCAAGGCGCTACCAACTACACCACAGAAGGTTAAAAGGACTCCAACCTTATAGCTTATATCTGCTCTACTTAGGAATGAACGCATTCTGCCTGAATGCCACCATGTTCATATTACAGATTCCCCAACCTCGCTCGTGGCTTCATTTTCGCATTTAATTCAATTCCCAATCTCATTCGGGCTATACAATAACCAAATAAGCACATTACATATGTGAAAACACGAATCATTTTTTACTTGTCTATTTAATGCTGTAGTATCCGATTTTGTTGCAATATGTATTTTTTGAGGATATCCCATTCAGTGGAATGGGAATCCAAGCAAAAGAAATATATATATATATATATATATATATATATATATATATATATATATATATATATATATATATATATATATATATATATATATATATATATATATATATATATATATATATATATATATATATATATATATATATATATATATATATATATATATATATATATATATATATAAAATTTCTTTTGCTTGGATTCCCGTGACATTGTAGGGGTTCCGGTGATTTTGTGGCCAGACCATACCTACCAAGGTCCTGGATCAACTCAGTAGTTGATACATGCGATATGTTAACCAGGATATCATCGACATAAGAGTTAGTTGCTGCCACTATTCTCTCTGATTCTGACTGCACTGTCTTCAGGATCTTTGCCATAATACGCGGTGTAGAACTCGGCTCGAAGCTCAAACAGGTTAAGCAGTAAGTTCTGCCCATATATTTGACCAGCTGAAAATTCCACAGTTCCTTTGTGACTGTTATTTGCATATAAGCTGATTTCAGATTAACAAGTGCTGTCTCTTCCTCCACCTGTCTCCACTCTCAAAGTGTCTCACTGCAAACATCGGTCACATCATCTGTGTGACACTCTATTAACGCATTCAACTCTCTGTAATCCAGAACCGGTCTCATCTTATTTTTAGTTGGTTGTTCCACAGCCATCAGTGGTAAAATTCCACTTTCAACTTCCTCCTTCCATGGGAAACGAATACCTTTGTCAATCCACCGCTCAATCTCTCTCTCAAAGTCTTCCTTTTTTCTTCCACTGATTTGTCTGTCATAGCAGCCTATTCTGTTCTCCAGCTTGGGTGGTTGACAATCTCTCCAAAACCATTCTACAGTCCAGTGTCTTCCATCAAACTCACCTTTAAAATCTCTATCCTCAGTCTGACAAAGCCCCTTCTCATCATCTGTCGTATGTATTTTTAAACTCATTCTTAGTGGCTACCAAACACTGACCAACTTCAAATTGCACCTTGTCCCCATCAACTAGAGCACCTCTCAACTGGTCACTCACATGCATCCCAATTACTAAATCTACATCATCTACAATACTGTCAAGCACCACTGCTTTAATTTTCAAAGGTCTCCCAGCCATTACTAAATCTACCCAACACATACCGTGACACTTCTTTTCTCTACATTCAAATGCTGTCAGGTAACACTCACCCTCACAATGATCTACACACCTCGTCCTCACCAGTGCAGTTGAACATCCATTGTCGACTAACGCACGCACTGCTCTGACACCCAACATCACCTCGACCACTGGAAGCTGAGGGGGTAGTTGTTGGTGCACCAGCCCCCCTTCTGTCGTTTCCCTGTTCGCACTGTGGGGCTATATGTCCCTCCTTTCCACATTTATAACTTTTTTTTTTATGAGTGTCACACCGGGACAGGCAAAAACTTCCCTCATCAGTAAAGGCCTAGGCACGAGAAAATACCAAGACGAAGGAAAAGAAAAAGGTTAAGGACAAGGCAGAGATGAGGTAACATCATACAAAGGAAAATGACAGACAGATAAAAGTCAAAGTACAGAGGACCCAGAGATATGGAGGACTATTCCCTGAGATTACGGTTGATCTGCTTTTTGAAGGATGATAGGTCATAAGAATTAGGAAAGATAGAAGGGGGAAGAGAGTTCCAGAGTCTAGAGTTAGATGGAAAGAAGCAGTTGCTGCACTGACCAATCTGCAAGGTACAAATCTCCACACAGTACCTGTGAGATGAGGCCGTTTTTATAAAATCTAGACATGTGCGGCCTCCCAGACCAGTAGCACTGCCTTCTGAATATCCTTACTTCACCCACCTTGGCACTAAACTGTTCTTTAGTCTGGTTTTCATTATGCATCTGCTGCCTGTTAACAGTAGTGTTCACAGTGTTTGTCACTGCTGCAGCTACTTTAGTATCACTATTTGAAGTCAGGATTCTATCTCTTGTTAAGACCACTCATTGACAGTTTCATAATATTATCAATCTCCCAATGCTCAACATTTAGCCACTCAATTCGCAAATGTTAGCTTCACAATTCGCTCAAGGTCTTCTCCTGTGAATCCAGCCAACCCAGCTAATCTCCAAACCTCATTAGCATACACATTAACTTGTTGCATAAGCAACAAGTGGCCCATCTGTGAATGCTACTATTAACCTTGCTTCAATCTTTTCAGCATTTGCTTGATGACTATCTTCCATTTCCAGGTATATCGCTAAAGCATCTCCTTCCAGATAGAGAGGAAGGA
>JAXCGZ010015158.1:155000-173091 GCA_037179515.1 Halocaridina rubra
CATTTTGTCACCAGTAAGAGTACTAAACCAGCTAAGAATGTTTTGAAGGTTTATCCCTTTTTCACAGATTTGTCCTGTTCACAAAGACAATAATGTTTCACCTACGGGTCCACTATGACCCGTTCCACCATACAGGTGAAGATCTCAACACCAACCAAGTTCCAACCTTCAGAACAGCTGATCCACGAAGTTGATCGAGGAAGAACTACGAAGTATTATCCCAATATATCGTGCTTTGCTGAACACAGAAGCATAATATAACCACGTTGTGGAAGAGATGGATAATTGGTCAACACATAATGTCACGCAGCATATCTAATAACAATCGAATTAGGTATAATATTCAGGTTAATACGTGTCAGCTGAAAGGAATATCGTGGATGTTATTTTTGTTCTTTGAAAATTGTCTTTTTTGTGTGATTACCTAATTGTGTTTACGGGAAAGAGCCCAAAGCTCGTATCTTCCCGTCTCCTCATCGCTTCCATTTTAGACTTAGTGATACTTATCGTACCTGTCCTTAAAACTATGGATTGAGATAGCATTAACTACCTCCTCGCTTAGCCAATTCCAATTATCAACTACTCTTACACTGAAAAAGTATTTCCTTACATCCTGCAAAGAAGTTTTCTTACGAAGCTTCAAACTATGACCTCTAGTTCTAGAGCCAGCCATATCGAAATATCGATCCCTATCCACTCTATCATAACCATGAAGGAATTTAAAGACTGTCACCATATCCCCCCTTACTCTTCTAGCTTCGAGTGATGGTAAGTCTAATTCCCTCAGCCTCTCATCATAACTGAGATTGCGTATTTCTGGCACCAGTTTCGTGGCATGTCTTTGAACTTTTTCAAGCTTAGCTATGTGCTTTTTCAAGTGCGGATTCCAAAAGGGGGCTGCATATTCGAGTTTTGGCCTCACATAGGTTACATAAATATTTCTGAACATTTCCTTGTCCATGTGCCTGAAGGCTACCCTTACATTTGATAAGAATGCATATGCTGCCCTTACTATGCCATTTATATGTATTTCTGGAGACAAATCTGCCAGTATGTTTACTCCTAGGTCTCTCTCATTTTCTGTCTCTTGAAGTTGTACTCCAGCCACCGAGTAGTCAAGCTTGGGCCTTCTTGCACTTGTACCCATTCTCATTACCTTACATTTTGAAGTATTGAATTTCATTAGCCACTTTTCCGACCACTCATGCAGATTATTTAGATCCTCCTGAAGTTCTCTACCATTGTTCTCGTTTTTTACTTTCTTCACAATCTTTGCATCATCTGCAAACATATTCATGAATGAATTTACAGACTCTGGTAGGTCATTTACATATACAAGGAACAAAAGTGGCCCTAAAACTGAACCCTGTGGAACTCCACTACTAACTCTTCTCCATTCAGACACTGAGTGTCTTACTCTAACCCTCTGTTCCCTTCCTTCTAAGTAAGTTTTTATCCATTCCAAAACATTTCCACCTATTCTAGCTATTGAGTGCAGCTTCCTAATAAGTCTCCCATGTGGAACAGTGTCAAACGCTTTCTGGAAGTCTAGGAATATGCAATCTGCCCAGCCCTCTCTTTCCTGTAAGATTTGGCTTACCTCATCATAAAATTCTAATAAGTTTGTTACTGTTGATCTACCTTCTCTGAAGCCATGTTGCCTCACTGACAAAAAGTTGAAGGATTCCAAGTGAAGAGAGATATGTTTCCTTAGTAGTTTCTCCATAACTTTGCAAACTATGCTGGTCAAGGAAACTGGTCTATAGTTCAGAGCCGTATCCCTCTTTCCCTTTTTGAAGATAGGTATCACATTTGCTTGTTTCCAGCATCTTGGAATCTCCCCCGACTCCAGTGACTCCTTAAATATGATACTTAGTGCCACTGATATTGTGTTTGCGCATTTTTTAAGCACATGAGGGGATATGTCATCAGGACCTGTAGCTTTATGAACATCTAAATCCTTCAGCGCTTTGCATACCTCTGTGGCTGCAAGGTTGATGTTCTCTAATACCGGCCCTTGAGCTTCTATCACTGCAATCTGAGGGGGTGGGGTATTTTCTACTGTAAATACTGACTGAAACTCCTTGTTCAATTCTTTGCAGATCTCTTCATCCGTCTCAGTGATGCTTCCATCCGCTCTCTTTAGCCTTAAAACCTGTTCTTTTACCTTCAGTTTTCCTCTGATAAAGCTGTGGAAAAGCTTGGGATTTTCTTTAGCCTTCCTGGTGATGTCCCTCTCATAATCTCTCTCTGCCTCTCTCCTTTTACTTAGGTAGTCATTTCTTGCTCTTTTGTAGGTTTGCCAGGCATTTATGTTTTTTCTCCTCCTATACCTTTTCCAGCATTTGTCTCTCCACTCCTTAGCTCTTTTACACCCATTATCGAACCATTTCTCTCTGGCATGAATTACACCTACTTTGGTGACAGGTATGCAGCAATCTACTATCTTCCCATATTTCTCACAAAAGATGTCATACATTTCTTGTACAGATTTGTTGTAAAATAAGGTTCTCCAGTCAATAACTGCAAAAAGCTCATTCATTTTGATGTAATCTCCTTTCGGATAGTTCCTCTTCATGTCCTCAGTGCCTCTACTCTCAGGAAGAATATCTTCAATGATATACTCCATCAACAACACACAGTGGTCACTCTTTCCAATTGGTGGTTCATACTCAATATTTTCAATATCCAACACATTATCTGTGAACACTAGATCAAGTAGTGATGGCTCATCCCCACCCTTGGCCCTTGTTGGTTCCATTACATGTCGGTGTAGGAAATTCCCTTGTACGCAATCTAGGAATCTGGCCCCGAATGAGTCCTCACCACTGTGTGGGTCAAGATTTATCCAATCTATCTCTTTATGATTAAAGTCTCCCATAATCAAAATCCTACATTTTTTCTCCCGTGCCATGTTAACAACTGAGTTTATGACTTCAATAGTACCTATATGACTTTCCTCATAAATTTCAAGCCTATTTTGGTTCCTTGGTGGGTTGTATACAACAGTTATTATAATGCTCTCTGACCCAGTATTTATGCGAGCAACAAGAAATTCCCTGAACTCACTTTCTATAGCCAAGTTTATTTCTTCAACTTGAATCCTCTCACTTATGAGCAGTGCTATCCCTCCACCAGTCCTCTCAGATCTTTCAACCCTTAGTATTCTGAAGCCCTTAGGAAAAACTGTGACACTGTTTATGTCCTCACTCAACTTAGTCTCTGTAATTGCTACTATATCTGCCTTACTGTTGTGAATCCTATCTTTTAATTCTACTGCCTTACCAGCTAATCCATCAGCATTTGTGTATAACAGTCTTAATGAGGCCCCATCCCCTGATCTTCTGTCATTATCTTCTTTATCTCCCCTTTGTCTGGAAGTACTCTGTAACGAAAATTTTTCTTCTCTTCTTCATTTCTTTCATCATTTAGCCTTCTTGCCTCTTGCAACAAGTTTTTGATCTTTCCCATCTCTTCCTGTGTTCTGTATCGTCTAATGAACACTTCTTTGCATTCTTTTGTGTGTGTGTGTTAATATGTGTGCTTTGACGCGGCCACCCCATTTCAAGGGGAGTGCGGCCATTGTGTATGTATTTACGAAATTTATGACCATTGATAATAATGCATAGATACAAACGAGAGCTTCCTTTGAAACAGTTTAGGTGTGACCTTTGACCTAATCTCCTGTATTCTCCACATTTTCTCTTCTGTTATTGGAGACTTCGGTAGTGTAGTGGCCACAACACCTGACGTGCAAAGAGAAAAACCAGTGTTCAAGCCCACCACATTGCATTAGGAAGGGGAACCCTTAATTCTTCATCTCCAACCTATCTATCTCTCTCCACCCCATTCAATGAGGAATAATAGAAACACATAAAAGCGTTTAAGGAAAATTAGATTCCTTTTGTGTTATTACTGATCTAAGATTATGTGCTACAGTTTAGCTTTGTTGCTCGTGACAATTGCAAACTAGCTTAGGGGGCTGAATAGGATGTCACACCCAAAAACATAGGAAAATATTCTTTTCAGAACTAAGGGTTGGTTTCAAAAAATTGGTATGAAGAGTTAGCTGATAACCTGTTATAAAATAATTCCAAAGAATTCTCATTATATTGATGCCATTTTATGTGTTACCATTAATTGCCATTTCATTGGGAGTTGAGACAGCCAAGTTGGATCTGGGAAATTAAGGCTGGATGCCTCCTAACACCCGTGGTTAGCTCAAACATTGGTTTATCACTTCCCAAGTTGAGTGCTGTATCCACTGCCCTCAATATTATTGATAACAAGCTAAACTTTATTGATAATTGGTCTTAATAAATTAAAGGACTTTTTTTTTTCAGTAAAAGTCTAGCTGTTATGTAATTTGTAGTTAGGTTATGCATGCAAAGTTTGAGTTTTTAAATTTGGTTAGGTTCTGTGTTATATAGGTTTATTTGGTATTTTCGGGTAGTTTACAGTTTAGCGGGCCATGCCATTCAACAACCTCATCCCTCCACTCGGGTAACTAGTTCAACTGAAGGTTAGGTAACTATTTTTAGTTAGGATAGTTAGAAGGGGGACCCCCTTGCTAAGAGGTTAGGTAAGTATTCTTAGTTAGGATAGTAAAAAATTCTTATGCCTGTTTTTCACCATTTTTGTTGTGTGTTCATTTGCCAGTTCTCTAGTCAGAGCCTATCGCCATCTATTGGTAGGTTTTGAACATTGGTATGGCCCGCTAAACTGTAGGTGTTCCGATATTTTCTTATACTTCCATGTTAACTTTGTTTGATCAATTATTGGTATAGTTTGAGAGAATATTATTTTTTACCTTTGTTTAATGTGTATGTACCAATATATTTCATATTATGTATATAAATCGAGTGACAGTGAACCAACTGTTCACGTAAAGACAGAGTAGGTCACATAGGTTTGCATTAATAATATTGGCATTATTCTCATTTTTAGTTATTTTTCCTAGCTCTTGATTTCACAGATTATTTTTATATTTTCTTAAAAATATGCAAGTTTGTAATTGTACATGTATAGACTGGATATATATGAATGTTTGTTTAGACGTGTCTTCTTAAGTCTGTAGAATAGTTATTATGAATGTTCCGTGAAAGCAATATAATACAGACTTTCTACATCTTACTAACATCTTAGGTTTCAGAAGTCCATTCATAAGTAGAATTGTTCGTAAGTTGTGTTAACCCCCCAAAAAAGTACTGTAGTACATAAATATACAGTACTGTAAAGTATGTAGGCTAAGCACAACAGTACTACCTAATATTAAAAAATAAAGACTTTATGAATTTTATTACAATAATGATAATGTTATACATTACAGTACTACATGGGTTTTTCTACTTGATAGTTGTAGTTTAGGTTCTGCTGTGATGGACGAGATATGGTAAAGTGTTGCACATTACGTTATTCTGTAATAAAACAAATTATATGTTGTAAACTTTGATAATAATAGTAATAATAATAAATTGTACTACCTATTGTAGGGTAATAGTAATCACCTTTGACAGATGCTAAGATTTTGTAGAGTTACATATTATAGATTTGTTTCCTTATTGTAAACACACCATTTTATGTAATAAAACATAAATTATATTAAATTGTAATATGTACAGTAATAATAAGACATTGAAATAATAATATAGTATAGTACCAATCTTTTACAGTGGTAGCGAAAATTTGCAGTGACGTTAGAGAGAATATAAAGTTTATAAGTAGTAGCACAAATAATTTTGGGTAATGAACTGTAAAACATGAATTATATTAATAAATTGTAATATGTACAGTAATAGCAGGACATTCTAATAATACATACAGTAATTTAATGCACAGTACCAACCTCTTAAACTGGTATGCAACGAGCTAAAGTTTAGCATTTTCTACATTTCCCTTTGTTCGAGAGCAGAGGAAGAGGAAGAGGAGGCAATGTATGAAACAGAATGCAATGGAATGGGCTGTTGTGCCATAATAACAGAAATATTTTTTGTTAGTAAACTGTAAAACATAAATTATATTAATAGATTTTAATACGTACAGTAATAATAAGCTATTGTATTAGTACAAAGCCTTATCCTGAATCAACATGAGAGTCAATCTTACCCGATGTTGCCACTGGTGTTTCTTCCAAATCGTTAAAAGTTTTTCCGCTTCTCTGATAAGCCTTCCCCTCCTACTACTAATAGTAAACTGCATGGGCACTGCACCTTTCACATCTATCTTTGTACATTATGCCCACAGTGGAACAATTCATACTATAAGCACTTCCTACAGTCTCCATGTATTCACCATTATCGAGTCTCTTTATTATAGCCAATTTTGTATCCATCGAAATGGCATACCTTTTTTTTGAAGCACCACTAACATCAATAGCCATACGCTTTTCACAATTCATGATTACCATGCAATGAGAAAGATAATTCACGACAAACAACCTGGTACACAATGAAGAGTTTCACTGTTTATGGGATGTGATCTGAGAACTATACTGAGACAACTTGATGACTTACAGGTACTGTGCTGTCTGCACCTTGTTAGTGGCCAAACATTGTACTTGTCATACACATTACTGTGCGGAAAGTTGGAATTTGCTGCAAGGCTTTTTTGTATATTTTTTATAATTGTTGACTATCAGCGGACTTTGTTCATAACTCAATTGTTTTTAAGTTGGAGAGGGTCTATTCTTTCGAATACCGAAGCATATCCTTACTCACTATGGTTTTCCAGAGGTTTTCAAAGTATTTTGAACAGGTTTAATATTCATATCTGTAGGAAGTTATTAGTTTTCATCATGCAGAGTATCAATTAATGGCCAGGAAGTTAGTAGTCACAAAAGCCATCCTAACAAAAACCAGTAACAATTGCCCTTTTGTATTTTAAATTCTGTATGTAAAATATTAGGACCCTCCCTGAATATGGAAATAAATATTATTTACTCCTAGAATGTGAATTTTACTTTACCTCGTACTTTTAAGTCCAATTTGAAAGGTATCTGTCCTTGAAAAACTGGCTCAGAGTTTTATGGGGGAACACAAATTTCTTAAAATATTTGAAAAAATAGCCGTCCATTATTAGTTTTGTTCACACGAATTAGCATTACTGTACTTATCATTAGGGGAAATTGTATACATATCTCTGATGAGATACTCTTACACATACCTGACACTTACCAGTAAGTGAAGACTGTCTGTTGCACTTAATGTACTTAAAAATGTATCCAGAACCAGTCCAATCAACTCGGATCTGAGGCAGGTAACTTTTTGTATGATTTAGTGATTAAATACGGGATGATCCTGTTAGATTTTATTCAGTTTGCTCACATTGCTTATCTGCAAGAGTTATGTATATAAATAGGTAGTCAAGTAATTTAAAACCTTATAATTATCTCTTAGCTTCCACTTGCATAGCCCCAGTTTCATGCCTTCAAGCCTTATGTTTTAACTAACGTGTTTATATCCTTCATGTCTACTTCGAACTTTTGATCTGATGGTACAAAGTACATTCGTGTTTCTTTTGATATTGACCTATGTTGCTCACTTGCTATTTTGGAGATATCGACATCAGTAGAACTTATATACGGAAATCACAGTCAAAGCCATTAGAAATAAAAAAAATACCTGGGAAAAAGCCATGATAAATATTCAACCAGAGAAAATAAGCATTAAAAATTATCCCCTACTACCCTCAAATAATTGCATTATAAGTAGAGAGAATCATAAAATCATAAAATCTGATGGTACAAAGTACATTCGTGTTTCTTTTGATATTGACCTATGTAGCTCACTTGCTATTTTAGAGATATCGACATCAGTAGATTTTATATACGGAAATCACAGTCAAAGCCATTAGAAATAAAAAAAATACCTGGGAAAAAGCCATGATAAATATTCAACCAGAGAAAATAAGCATTAAAAATTATTCCCTACTACCCTCAAATAATTGCATTATAAGTAGAGAGAATCATAAAATCATGCTCGAGGTTTGGATTTCACTTTGCTATTAAGATGGCAGTTAATGTAAAATAATACTAATAATACAGTAATCCCTCGCCATATCGCGGTTCCCCTTCCGCGGATTCAGTGCATCGCAGGTTTTTATGGCGAGCATATGTAGTTTATATCGCAGATTTTCTGGGTATATTTTGGGAATCCACGATATGTGGAAATATTAAAATTTCCAGTACAGTATTTTCATCTTTTTATTGATTAAAAAAAGTATTTACTAGCCTAAGAATAATAAAACCGTAAAGAATAATAAATAAACATAAATTTAAACATGTAACGCACAGTATTGCACCATATAAAATACGATACCGGTACGGTATGTGCTGCGTAGATATCTGCGTCTTGGAAAACACAAAGGGTCGCACCTACGTAAGATAGTACACGGGATGATATTGGCTGATGGGTGGGAGACAACTAATCACAGAATTGTGTTCTGTATCACACTCGTATAACTTTACGCTTGCGCGTTGTTAGTGATAAAGTAAAGGGTGAGTTGTTAACAGTGCAGGAAGGGTTTATAAAGGTAAAAATAAATGTAAAATAATAAATACGGTGCTGCTACATAGCGGATTTTCACCTATCGCGGGTGGTCCCGGAACGTAGCACCCGTGTTAAACGAGGGATTACTGTAATCCTTGTTTTGTGTATAACTATTACTCCTTATGGGGGTGGACACAAAGTGTGATTGGGGAATTAACTCTACCTGTGAGTGGGACAACTGTGTAATGATGTCTCAGGGAGTAAATGGCGAGTGTCCAGTGTTTGGAATTAATCATTTCAAAGCGCATGCTATTCCCTCAAGTGGAAATGAAGGGGAAATAGATATCTGGCATCCAAGGTCATGGTGACATACACTGAGTCTATGTTTTAACCAGTCAAGGTATTTAGAAAGAGTTAGTAGCTGCCTCCAGACTTATATGCCTCTACACAGTTACCTGCCTCAGTATCTCCAGCAATTGCTGAAGGTTCTCCTGCCTCTCCTCACCTGCCTCACCACACTCACTTGCCCTATTGTCTCCAGCACCTGCTGCAGGTTTTCCTTCCTCCAGCTTCCTCCTCCCAGTTAGCATCTCTCTCCTTCCCTTGCAATGGCTATTCCAGTGTGCAAGCCAACCACAGGAGTAAAGTAAAAAGTTCTTATCTTTTTTTTTTTTACTGTTTCATTTAATTATTTCATATATATGTCCTCGTATTTTTATGGTCTTAATTATGTTTTCATATCTCATAGATATGTTCTGTTTTTATCTTATACAGTAGTGCCCCTGCCCCACGAACAAACCACCCCACGTTCACTATTTATGAGCAAATTTTGCATCACCCCCCGAATAAACTCTCAAGTCCCATACGCACATACACATCTGGCCGGGTGACCACGTTCCCGCTTGCCCGTATGACCGCATGGTTGCTCTCAGTTCTGCATTGGTACCTATGCTGTGTAGTTTGATTGTGCTCTGTTCGTAGTTTTGTAGTTGTTCTTTTGTAATTTTCCATTGTTTTGCTTTTACTTTAAGCTAGCCCTCATTATGACCCCTAAGAATGTGAAGTGAGTTAGCGACAGTAGCGTCAAATACCCTAGATGCATAACAGTGGAAACGAAGAAAGAAATAATATCTAAGCATGAAAACAGTGTCCGTGTTTCTGAGCTCACCACGCAGTATAACATGGCGAAATCGATCATCTGTACTATTTTAAAGAATAAATAGAACTATAAGTCAGCTGACATGGCTGAAGGAGTGACTATATTAAAGAAGAATAAGACTCGTTTGATAGAAGAGGTAGCAATGTTATTGTTGGTTTAGAAAAATAAAAAACAGCTAGTGTTAGTGAGGCCATAATATGCGCTAAGGCTTTGCAAATACGCTATGATTTAGTAGCGAACACTCCGAGTTCTAGTGGCGCTAAAATTGACGAATTTTAAGCCAGCAGAGGCTGATTTGAAAAATTTTGTCGACGAACTGGGATTCATAGTGTTGTTAGGCATGGAGAGGCGACTAGTTCCGACCAAAAGGCAGCGGATGCCTATGTGCAGGAATTCCTCAAATGTATCGAAAGTGAAGGCTACGTCATGCAACAAGTTTTTAACTGGGATGAAACAGGACTATTTTGGATGAAAATGCCTAAAAGTACCTATACAACCCAAGAGGAGTAGTCACTGCCTGGCCACAAACCTATGAAAAACAGGCTTACACTTTTATTGTGCACTTATGCTAGTGGGGACTGTAAGATTAAGTCTCCTTTAGTCTACCACTTTGAAAATCTGGGCTTTTTTTTAAATGCATTAACGTGTTGAAGCCTAGCTCTCCAGTAGTCTGGAGGTAAAATTCAAAGGCTTGGGTCATGCGGAATTTATTCATAGATTGGGTGATTGAAGTGTTTGTGCCAACTGTGAAGAAATATCTTAAGGAAAAAGGTTTGCCTCTTAAGTGTCTCCTCATAATGGATAATGCTCCTGCCCATCCTCCAGGTGTGGAAGAAGACCTTGCTCTACAATACAACCTCATGAAAATCAAATTTCTGCCTCCCAACACCACTTCTCTCCCCCAGCCCATGGACCAGCAGGTAATTTCCAATTTTAAGAAGCTGTATACAAAGGGTCTATTTGCCTGGTATTTCCAGGTCACCAACGATACAGATTTGACCCTTCGTGCTTTCTGGAAAGACCACTTTAATATCTTGCACTGCATTAGCCTCATTGATAAGGCATGGAAGGAGGTCTCATTGCACGTTGAACTCCACCTGGAGGAAACTTTAGCCAAGTTGTGTGGCTGAAAGAGACTTCGAAGGCCTCAAGCAGGACTTAACTGTTCAATTTGTGAATGATATTGTGACCACGGGCAAAAGTATGGGCTTTAAGGTCTATGAGAAGGATGTGGAGGAGCTGGTGGAGGACCATAAGCAAGAACTCACCATCAAGAATTGATCGACTTGCAACGTGAACAGGTGATGACTCTACAAGAGGAGTCGTCATTGCAGGAAGGGTATGAGAGAGTAAAGGTGTCCCTTGAAAAATTTAAAGATAATTTTAGCAAGTGGAATGAGTTGCAGTCTTTTATTGAGGATCATCACCCAGGCAAAACTGTGAGCAACAGAGTAGTGAATTGACAATCAGCAAAGAAAAAGACAAAATTCTTTGGATCGTTTTCTTATGCCACTTAGTAAAGTTATGGAAACATTGATTTGTCACAGCATTATACTGCATCTAGAGACACACTCTTCTTAACCAATCTCATTATGGTTTTTGTCAGAGAAGGTTATGTTTGACTAATTTGTTAATATATTTGGAGAAAATTTCAAAGTGGATAGAGGAAGGTCACCTTAGGCTACAGTAAGGCTTTCGATAATGTAGCACATGCTAGACTTATTAAGAAATTAGCTCATACGTTTGCTCCAAACACAGTGGGATGGATTAGGCATTGGTTGCAAAACAAGAAACAACGTGTAGTTGTTAGAGGCAAAGCATTAGGTCTGTCAAAGGTCACAGGTAGTGTTTCACAAGGTTGTGATTAGTCCTACTTTATTTATACCATATGTTAACGACATGGAAGATAACATTGTAAATACAGTCTTCAAGTTTGTAGATGAAACAAAAATGTTTCACCAAATTGAGCAAATGGTCAGAAGTTTGGCAGATAGCCATCAGTGAGGACAAGTGTGGATGCATGCTTATGGGCTTTGCAATGCAACAACATAACTACTACTTGAATGGAACCTGGATCAGACCAGCTGAAAAGGAGAAAAACTTGGGAGTTATCATACACTATACTTACAAGGTAAGTCAATATTGTGTGTATGCTGTTAGTAAGCCTATCTGACTCTTGGGAATTACTAAGAGAAATTTAAAAAGTAGGGTTGCCGAAGTTATAGTGATGTACAAATCACTGGTGAGACTGCATTTAGAATACTGCAGGCAGGTCTGGAGACCATATTTGCAGTGGAATATTGACCTGATGGAGAATGTGCAAAGGCAAACCCTCAGGATTGTGACTGGCTTTGGAGGGCTGAGTTACGAGCAGCCGCTTGAGAAGTAACACTTGAGTGTAAGAGATTAAGAGGAGACTTGATAGAAACTTAAAATTATGAGGGATATCAAAAACATTGATAAAGATTTTTTCACTGAATACTACTAGCAGAACATGACATGGCAGAAAAGTATTCTTCTAGAAGTAGACTGAACTGCAGGAAATTCTTTTTCTCGCAGAGAATAGTAAATGCATGGAACGACTACCAGAAGATACCACATCATGCAGTACAGCACTCACACTGCATGCCTTTGTCAACCCTCGACACAACTTTCTTGCAAGCTGTGCATGGATTCTTCATGGACACCACATTCAATCTTCAGCGGTGACATAAAGTCAAAAACTAAACACTGTCAGTCATGCCATACTGCGCAAAGTCATCCAAATCACGTTCAGAAATACACTTTAAAATACTATTATTATTATTATTAGATACGTAAAAGTCACGTCACCCACTCCTGGAATACTGTTATGTTAGTAAAATCACGCAATTTTTTGGTTAACTCTTATAAATAAGCAAGAACAAATGGGTGACATTATATGCTTGAATCACAATAGACACCACGACTTTTAAAGTGAGCCACAGTGCTGTATAAACCAAAATATACCTTGTTAAGGTACGTAACTAGCTAACCTACTGGTTAAGAATCATTTTATGCACCCCACCATAACGCCTATTAATGCTTCATGAAATAGTATTTCATGTGTAATACTTACGAATATTTATTATTATTTTCCCCCTGAAGGAAGGGGGCCAGAGTACTTCCTTTGTGTTCCCCTGCGTGTCGTAAGAGTACAAAACGGAGCTGAGCGAGGGGATTGGGAATACCCTCTATTTTCTCTTCCCAAACAGTCATTTTGTTTTGCTTGACTCAGCCACTCCCCTTATAAGAGAAAATGGCTCATGAATATAGAATAATAATTATTATTATTATTATTATTATCACTAGAAATCAAGGTCAATATGTTTTATAATACTGTATTGATATTTGCATCCAAATTTGAGGTCTCGGACTCTCGGCTCTTTGCGGTAAAAGTAAGAAGATGAAGAAGGTTGTGACGGTGGCTATGAGCGGCATGAGTAAACATTGTAACTACATTATTAATGTTTGAGGCAAGTTTTTTTTTTTTTTTTTTTCCATGGTTTGTATATAGCATTATTTTTCTAACTCGCTATGATACTTTCCATAGTACATTTTAAGTGGGACCTATGAACTGACTAAGTTTCGTGTTTTGCTCATACTGGAACTAGAAATGTTTTATAAAATCGAATATATGTTTCGATCAAGATTTCGTTTTATGCACCCTGACTCCTCTCATATTTATCTCACTCTAATAGTAGTTCTCTGACATATATGTCTAAATGTTGAATCACTCACTCCTGGAATACTGATACATAAGTAAAAAATCAGGCAAGCTTATGGTTTATTATCAATAATCAAGAACAGAGGGGGGGGGACATTATATGCTCGACAGGCAATAGACACCGCGAGCTTTAAAGCGGCCATTGCGTTGTATAAACACCCAAATTTACCCGATTTTGGTACGTAATTCACTAGCCTACCGGTTAAGATTCGTTTTATGCACCCCTTCAAATTCGACATATATATCTAACACTCACATGAGTTTAGACATATATGTCAAAGAAATACTATTGTATGAGGTATAAATATGAGATATATAGGGGATCATAAAAAGAATCTTAACCTACCTAACCTAACCTAGGTAAGGTTATTTATCAATGTTCTTGATTATATTCATGCTATTCACCATCACACCACTGAGTCGTTTATACTGATCTGTCATGAGCTTAGTATTAGCAACGTATTCTTTGTTTCATTAGTGGAGATTTAGTAGTGATTGTGCAGTATATATTTGTTCCAGAAAATATGATTATCCGTTTTAAAAGACATTCTTATTTTAACTTTGCAGTATTGTCTCAAAAATATTTTTTTTATACAACAACATCCAAGGAGATCAGTTTCTCTTGGAATAATCCCTTATATATATATATATATATATATATATATATATATATATATATATATATATATATATATATATATATATATATATATATATATATATATATATATATGAGTTTTTTTTTATTACAGATATGTCAAGCATTAACAGACAAGAGCCATTACCTTCACATAGCGAGCTGAATAAAAGGAATACACTGGCTCCAAGCCGGAGCACAGTATATGTATCAAACTTGCCGTTTAGTCTTACCAACACCGATTTGCACCAGATATTTGAAAAGTTTGGAAAAGTTGTAAGGTAATGAGACCGTATCATAGTGTTATATTCGAGCATTAGCTTTGAAATCTTGGATATTATAATGTACCTTACGATGATGTTGCGTGACATTCCCCTCTATATATGAATGTAAAGATATACACGAGAGTATACATGTATAAAGGCAGAAGCACTTCAACATTTTAATATTTTAATGTTTAACATTTCTGATGATAGGGTGTTTTTAGTTTTTTCAGCTTTGACTGCTTCCAGGAAGTGGGAGATATCTCACTGGTTCTCTTGGCAAACCTTTCACGACTTGCATACATTTTCACATTACTTTCCTATCACTTATTATTCTCATTTGTACTTAGTACAATTGTTCTTAGGCATCGTATGAACTCATAATGCCATTGAGTTTATTTCATCTGCTTCACACACTGTATTTCCTAAACTATCTGAGGTGGTGCCTCTGTATATTTTACATAATTTCTCATTCCCCAAATTACAGACAAATGGGGCTGGACCTCTGTCCGTTAAATTCATTTGTCAGTAAATTCCGGCTGGGGGTCTTTAGTGGCAACAATTACAGGAATAATACTTTTAATTAAGCACTACTTCATCCACAATTATCCAAAGTGACGATGTAAAATACCTATGCACTCTAAATATAACAAATTTAAAATTTTTATTGTTTAGAGAGAGAGAGAGAGATTGATTCAGTCCCCTTTAATATGATTCATAAATTTCTTTAGGATGTTTTTTTGAACACGTAATATCATATATGAGGGACTTTTCTTAATTGTAAGCAATAATATTAATGAGACAAATTACTCTCTCTCTCTCTCTCTCTCTCTCTCTCTCTCTCTCTCTCTCTCTCTCTCTCTCTCTCTCTCTCTCTCTCTCTCTCTCTCTCTCTCTCTCTCTCTCTCTCTCATATTATTATTATTTTAATATTTTGTATCATTATTTTTGTGATAACCCAAAGTGCTTTTCTCTCTATCTCTTGTCCAATGGTGCCACAGTTGAAAAATATATCTGCTGCTCCAGATTTTGTCCGTTAAATCTAGGGTTGAGCTAAGGACTTTCTGCCTTGTCAGATCAATTCTCAGAGGCTTTTAACAGTCCCTGACTACCTGTTGCCACCTATCATTTCTTATATAGATAAATTATATGTCAGCGTATGGATTGTCGCAAACTTTTTTCTTATTATATAATTTAGCTTGCCAACTCCTCTTCCATAAAATTCTTTATTTCACCTTCCATACTTCATTTTTATCCATCTTCGTTTACCATTGATTAAATTTTAGCTCCACATATGTTTTCCGTCTTGTTATTATGTAATTAGTAAAGTTGACTTCTTATCAGCTTATACCAAATACTTGTGTACTTGCCTTAAACTTCAGTGGTTTTAGTTTGGTTACAAGTTGCACATACGCAGTGGTATAATGGTAGAAGATAGTTCTCTCATCATAATAATATTAATGGAATATGCATTTGATAAATACATTTGAAAGACACAACATCAATTAACCTAATATAGGTAAATGTTGAACATACTGTCCAATATATTGAGCATGGAAGTAAATGAGTGAACACTTGTACATGCACTGTAAAATTTGACTGACGATCAGTAGTAGTAATTCATTTGACCCGAGAACTCTTTTCAAGAGATAAAGTGAAGGGTGTGATTGATAGAAGGAGAGTTACATATTTTTCTGAAGTCTTCATGAACTAAGGCCTAGCTCCCATCTCCCAGAGTGCCTGTAAAGAGGATCACCATGAGCATCTCGCTGAAACTATAAGTTCTACTCTGTCTGAGAGCCACTTGATTCTGTATTGTCTATACCGTCATTCGAGAGAGAGGCCCCTGGTGGGATGCATGAAGACAAATAGAAAACTTTTAATGAATACTGTGTTTTATGATTAATGTGATCATGATAGAGAAAAGTTTTGACTAAATGCCTAGCTTACTGGACCTTGTAGTTTGTCTATATGTTAAAGCATTAAAGATAACTGACTTCAACTAGGCCTATGCCCTTATATTTGGAATAGGGCAGCATTTGCTATCCTTGCACTAAGTAACATTGCTGTTTGGTGCATTTTGTGTATTAAAAAATGTTGACTAATCCCAGGTGCATTTCTAGCCCAAAGACTAAGACAGCATGTGCCAGTAATATGTAATATTGTAGTTCATATCAAAATAAAAATAACTTGGAATATCCCAAGTATACGTATACTTTAAATCTTAATAACAATTTTAAACTTTTTGAACTTTAAAAAGCAAACATATTTTATCTCTAAACCTTGTTATGTCCTCAGAAGTAATGCTTTAGGTGCTACTGATAGACATCGGTAAAGAATTTTGAAAACTGTAATTCATTAGGAGGGTAGTGAAAAGAAAGAATTTTTTATTTGCTTTATACAGCCATGATTGGAGATTACCAGAAAATGCGTTAATGATGCTGCAAGAATATATTTTTTTTTTATTGTGACACCAGGATAGACCAACAAAAATAAATCTACACACAGCAGACCTGGGCACGAAGAAAACATGGAGAGAAACAGAGATGGGGAGTATCGTGACTTGTCAGATGTGAAGGGATAATAAGACATGTGTAATGAATATCTAAGAAAATTCGGTGTTGATGTAGGCATAGAAAGAGAACCGTAACTGAAGGAAGACTTAACATGAACTGTCCTGGATAGTCTTATTTAAGTCCACAAGACCTTTCATCTGTAATATTGCAATGGGTGTTTAGATAAGTTGGGCTTATACTTATCTCCTTGATAAGGTTGAATCTAAGGCAGTCAGACTCATTAGTGAACCTTCTCTTACTTCTAATCTGGATTCTCTCTTGCTTTTCTGTAAGGTATCATCCCTTTCTCTTTTCTATCGCTGCTCTGATGAGTTGGCAAATTACATCCCTTCCCCACTGCCGAGGCCACGTAACACTCGCCAAGCGGCCTCGTCTCACAGGTACTGTGTGGAGATTTGTGGCTCGCAGCTTGGTCGGTGCCACGACTGCCTCTTCCCATCTACCTCTAGACTCTAGAACTCTCTTCCTCTTTCTGACTTTCTAAATTCTTATTACCTATCTTTCTTCAAAAGGCAGATCTATCGTCATCTCAAGGCCTAATCCTCCATATCTCTAGGTCCTCAGTACTTTGACTATTTTTTTCAGTCTGTCCTTTTCTTTTGTGTATCATTACCTCATATTTGCCCTGTCCATAACCTTTTTCTTTTCCTTTACCTTAAGGTTTTCTCATGACCAGGCCTTTATTGATGAGGGCAGTTATCTTTGCCTGTCCCGGTGATATGCTTAGATAAAAAAATTTCTAGGTTATCTTTAAGCCCTTGTACAGACATTCAATAAAATGTGAAGATTTCCATCTGCTCAAAAACAACATTTTAAGGTAATATATCCTATCACATAAAAATGTAATACAAATAAATTCTATATTTTCAGTTTTTAAAATTAAGACTTGGGGTAATGCATAGACAGTGTTTAATTTTCTTCATTTTAATTGTTTGCATTAGGCAGTAAGTTGCCAAGTTCATGTCTTTTTATATACTGTATATATATATATATATATATATATATATATATATATATATATATATATATATATATATATATATATATATATATATATATATATATATATATATATATATATATATATATATATATATATATATATATATATATATATTATATCTAGCAAGAAAGAACACCAGTGGTTAACATAGCTCACATGTATATTATAAATTCACTTCCTCTAAGATATGAAACAATAAGGGGTGAAGAAAGATAAAACATG
>JAXCGZ010015159.1:0-50000 GCA_037179515.1 Halocaridina rubra
TCTCTCTTCTCCTCTCTCCTCTCTCTTCTCCTCTCTCTCTCTCTCTCTACCTCTCTCTCTCTCTCTCTCTCTCTCTCTCTCTCTCTCTCTCTCTCTCTCTCTCTCTCTCTCTCTCTCTCTCTCTCTCTCTCTCTTCTCTCTCTTCTCTCTCACTCTCTCTCTCTCTCTCTCTCTCACTCTTCTCTCTCTCTCTCTCTCTCTCTCTCTCTCTCTCTCTCTCTCATTGAATCTTTCTTTATTTTATAGTTTAATCAATAGGTATTTATACTCTTTATTTCTTTAGACATGACTTTTGCTATTATTTAATATTTTTTTCATGCTTTACTCTAACAGGTATTTGTTATTCTTTTATTTCTTTAGACCTTTATAGTACTAATTTATTTATAAATATTTTGTACTAAATTAAAGCTTATTATATTAATAAGAATTTTATCATCTTACACTATCCAAATATATGTAAGTACTAGAGTATGTATTGGCTAGTCGTACATTGCTGTGAGCTATTGATGGTCTGATCAGAGAGGTATTAGTTTTTACTGTCCTTTCAAAAACTTGCCTCACATTCAGCTTTATTATGATCTTCACCCTTAATTTGTTATTATTTACTGTATTATTAAGTATTATTTTTATTATTAATATCATTATTATTATTAATAGCATTAATAATATTACTGTATTATTATTATTATTACTATTATTATTATTATTATTATTGTTATTATTATTATTATTATTATTATTATTATTATTATTATTATTATTATTATTATTATTACGGAGGAGAATATGAAACAAACTGTTCAAATAAATCCGAGCATGATTGTGGAAAAGCAAAGCCCTGTGCTTTCCGAGCAGAAAGAGAGGGAAAGTACATGATTGTGGGGAGGGAGGGCTGAGAGCTAGATCTGCCTCTGATAATGCTTTTATGGTCAATGTCTTCAGGCGATTTGCTAGCTTTTCATAACTTTTAGGACCGTCTCTCTTTAAAGCCTTACAAAAGAATGTGGCCAGACGTTCAGTCAATTAACCCATCACCTTCTGTTGTAAAGTCGAATATTCGTAATTACTCAGTTAGTTCTGTAATCCCTGCTGATTGGGAAAAACTGTACTGGACATTTGGTGTTGTGGAAAGTGCATGCTGTTTGCCCCATTTTGCTGTATGTATTCTGTTTTGACAAAAGACCTGCACTAAACTACTTCATACAGTATGTTGAGTGTAATATTTTATAACTTGATAATGTATATATCTTTGGTGATCATAGATATAAAAAAGTTCACACACTTCCACTATTGTTTTCCCGTTCGTACTTAAACAGATCAAGGTTATGGCAAAAAAAAACACTAAATTGTAACTTATACAATCTGTGGTTTGTGGAATTTAATAGTATGAACTTATACACTGTATATTACTAGTCATGAGAGAGAAAACATTTCATTCTTGTATTCCCTGTGTGTCACAGAAAGTAACTCCCATTTACTTCATTCTATTTTAACTAAAACCTCGTTATAGATTCTAATTTGCATAATCTGTATTTTCAAATGCTCTATAAGCTTATCATATATGTATCCTTGGATAGTATTGAGAAAGATTTCCTCACTTGTCTTCTTTGTTTGTTGTAAATATTCACTACTGTTTGTGCTGAGCTGTAACTTATACTTTTTATATTGGAAAATTATATACAGTATATCCTTGTTTATGACGGAGAAGGTATTCCCTGTTTGTCATAGGAAGTGAGCAAAGGGAGAGATATCCTTTGTGATAGAGGGAAATATATTGTGCTAATATTTCCTGCATGATAGGAAGTAATTACAATATATTGCAGGAGTGCAGGCTAGAACTCACATTCTCCCGGAATATTTTATGTTTTCAAGAATGCAAGCGACAGAAGAGATGAGGATGAGTGAGGTATATTGAACCCTGCTACCTCAGTCCAGTTTACATTACTTAATGCTGTTCTTCTACCTCTATCTGCTTTTGTTAGTGTGTATGGGCCAGGATGTGAGAGAAGTGAGGAAGAGCGGGATGAATTCTGGAATGAGTTAACTAGGTGTGTGAATGGACTGAGTAGAAGGAACTATGTAGTTGTGTTGGGTGACTTGAATGTCAGAGTGGGTGATGGAGAGGTAGAAGGTGTTGTAGGAAAGTATGGGGTACCAGGTGGGAATGAGAGTGGCGAGAGACTTTTAAATATGTGTGTGGAGCAAGAGTTGGTGATAGGTAATAGTTTTTTCAAGAAGTTAATAAATAAGTATACATGTATGAGAGTGGCAAATGGAAGAGTGAAAGAAAGAGCATTGATGGATTATGTGTTGGTAGCAAAGAGCATGATTGGTAGAGTGAAAGATGTGCATGCATTTAGGGGTGTGGCTGCTGGGATGTCTGATCATTTTTTGGTTGAAGCAAAAATGGTAGTAGCAAAAGAGTGGGGAAATAGAGTGGGGGGATGTAGAAGGGAAATGGTGAAGGTGGAAGAGTTGAAAAAGCCAGAGAGGGGACGGGAATATCAGGACAGGTTGAAAGTGGCATATGACGGGGTGAGAGAAAGAGAAGTTGGGGAGTTAGAGGACGAATGGGGATTGATGAAAGAATGTTTTGTGGGACATGCAAGTGATGTGTGTGGAAAGAGGTTTGTTGGAGGTGGCATGAGGAGGGGCAGTGAGTGGTGGAATGAAGGGGTGAAAATGAAGGTGGAAGAGAAAAAGAGGGCTTTTGAGGAATGGCTGCAGTGTAAAAGTAGGGAGAAGTATGAAAGATATAGGAAGAAAAATGTGGACACCAAGCGGAATGTAGAGGAAGAGAAGAGGTTGGCAAATGTTAGGTGGGGACAGGATTTTTGTAGGTCATATGAGGAGAATAAAAAGAAGTTTTAGAAAGAAGTGAAGAGAGTAAGGAAGGGTGGATCGAGGATGGAAGAGACGGTGAAAGATGTGAATGGACAGATGTTTAGAGCAAACGATGCAAGGAAAAGATGGGCAGAATATTTTGAGTGCTTGCTGAATGTTGAGGAAGATAGAGAGGCAGCTATGGTGGCGGGGGGGGGGTGTTCAAGTGCCAGTAATGGGAGATGAAAATAAGAGAGAGATTACAAGAGAGGAGGTGAAAAGGGCATTGTATGATGCAAAAGTAGGTAAAGCACCTGGAATGGATGGTGTGAGAGCGGAGATGTTGAAAGAAGGGGGTGTGACTGCATTGGAATGGTTAGTGAGAGTGTTTAATATATGCTTTATGTTGTCAATGGTGCCAGTGGAATGGGTGATTGCTTTTATAGTGCCCCTATACAAAGGTAAGGGAGATATGTATGAATGCAGTAAGTTTAGGGGTATAAGTTTGTTGAGTGTGGTAGGAAAAGTGTATGGTAGGATACTGGTTAATAGGATTAGGGATAAGACAGAAAATGTGATCGTTGAAGTGCAGATTTTTATAGTTAGGCAGTTATGTGAGAAATATTTAGCAAAGGGTAAGGATGTGTGTTTTGCATTTTTGGATCTGGAGGAAGTGTACGATAGAGTTGATAGAGAGGCAATGTGGAATATTTTGAGATTATATGGAATTAATGGTAAATTGTTGCATGCAGTGAAGACTTTGTATGAAGGGAGTAGAGCTTGTGTTAGGGTAGGGAATGAAGTGAGTGAGTGGTTTCCAGTGAGTGTGGGACTGAGACAGGGATGTGTGATGTCACCATAGCTGTCAATTTGTATATTGATGGAGTTGTAAGAAAGCGAGTGCGTGGTCGAGGTTTGAGAATGGTAGATGGGGATGATAACAAGAGGGAGCTGAATCAGTTGCTGTTTGCAGATGATAGTGTGGTGGTGGCAGATTCATAGGAAAAGCTGTGTCAGTTAGTGTCAGAATTTGGAAGGGTGTGTGAGAGAAGGAAGTTGCAAGTGAATGTGGGAAAGAGTAAGGTTATGAGGTGTACAAGAAATGAGGATGGTGCTGGATTGAATATGTTGAATGGAGAGACACTTGAGGAAGTTGATCAGCTTAAGTATTTAGGCTCGGTTATAGCTGCAAATGGTGGAGTGGAAGCTGATGTGTGTCACAGAGTGAATGAAGGATGTAAAGTGTTGGGTGCGTTGAAAGGAGTGATGAAGAATAGAGGGTTGGAAATGAATCTTAAGAAAGTTTTGTATGAGAAAGAGGTTGTGCCAACTGTGATGTATGGATCAAAGTTGTGGGGTATGAAAGTAAGTGAGAGACGGAAACTAAATGTGTTTGAAATGAATTGCCTGAGGAGTATGATTGGTGTATCTCGGTTAGATAGGGTTAGGAATGAAGTGGTGAGAGCAAGAACGGGAGTGAGGAGAGAAATTGCAGCCAGAGTAGATATGAATGTTCTGAGATGGTTTGACCATGTGGAAAGGATGGATAATAAAAGACTGCTGAAAAAGGTGATGAATGCAAGAGTTGATGGGAGAAATGCTAGAGGGAGGCCTAGGTTTGGATGGATGGATGGAGTAAGGAGAGCCCTGAATGATAGGAGGATGAATGTGAGGGAAGCAAGCGAGCGTACTAGGAATAGGAATGAGTGGCGAGCGATTGTGAATCAGCTCTGATGAGCATCTGCTGTTACCACGGGGCTGCATCTTACAGAGGTAGCCCTATGGTAGGGGCAGTAGGAGGAGTTGGCAGTTTTGAAGCGACACTGGTTGTGGAAGAGCCGGGAGGATGGGCTGTGGCACTCCAGCATTGCCATCGGAACGGTTTCTAGCTCCCTCGTCATTGCCCATAGAGCAAAGTAATCCCCTTATTGTTTTCTTTCTTTGATGTCGGCTACCCCCCTATTAAAAGGGGAAACAACCATGGTAGATAGAATAGTAATTCTCTTGGTGTAAGTGCACATGTTTGTGTATGAGTATGTTGCATAGTATTACAATCTCTATTGATTACCATTATATTGAATTGTCCTTGAATGTAGAGCTGCAGATTTGTTAGGGTTAAAGGAAGTTATGCATGATTATTGTTCGGTTTTGCTTGTACAGTGGCTGTACCCCCCTTTGTAAAGGGGAATGACCAAGTCAGAGCACAAACCCTTTTACACAGAAGGGCCCCTCACATCTTAGCTCCTTTGGGATAGAGTCACAGCAAATACCCCCTGCCGTATTGTCTGGATAACCCAGTGTAAGAGTGGCAAAGCTCATCCACTGTTGGGTTTGACAGCCATAGCAGATATGTCCCTACCCCTTCATCCCATGGCAACCTCCCTACACCCACCTATTTTTGCACTGCATTGACAACTCCAGGAAAATTCCTTTGCCTTGCCACGTCTATTGATAATCTTTTTCCATTCATCCCTCTCTTTCTCTCCCACTCTCTCCTCGGCCCTGCTGACATCCCATTAGCACCCAGCTCTCTCTCAACCCCATTCATTATCTCACTCCTTCTGCCTCTCAGCATTTCTTCATTTACTTCTGACGTCTACGTGCTCTTTGCTAGTTGTTCCTCATTCATTCTGTCCATATGCCTAAAGCCCCTCAGTGCTCTTTGGTCTAACTTATTAGACAGCTCACCTTCACATATATCACTCTTTACATTCTTGACACGCCTGTCATACCTCTCCGACTTATCATCTCCATTGAATTAAGTTTATTTCTTTCATCCTTGTTTACATTCAAAGTCTCTGTGTCGTACAGTATCGTTGGCACAAGCATTCTTTCGCACGACCATATCTTTGTATTCATTCTTAAATTTTCATCATCGTTGCGCGAAAGCCATCAAGGATGGTGGTCTTCGCTCCATTATCTTTGGAGCAAAGAAACCTGTGCTTGCATCTTGTAAAATGAACTAGATATTGCACTCCAAAAAGTTCAACCAGCTGATTTCAATGGCAAGGAAACCAAGACGATTGGAGGTGAAAGATCTGTTGCAGCCTTTGTCTGCCTTTTCAACCTCTGAGTTAGATGTAGCTTCATCTGGCTTGTCAACCATTTAGGACTTGAGATTTGTATCTTTTTCAGTCTGGATCCTTATTCTTTACCTTGATAGAAGATAATGTTTACAACAGCATTGCTCTCAGAATCAGAGAGTCACATAAGCCTGCTTACCATTACAGGGTGATGAACCATAAAGGAAGCTTTCTTAAATACCTATTTTTGTCACACTTTTCAACCCACCTGGATGCTTACTCGCTTCCTGCACTCTGTAACTCCCTTCCTCATGCACTCCTCCAGGCACTGCTACCTGCATCCCTAGATGCTCTTGAGTGTCAAACCAGTCTGTTTCACATGCAACCTGCCACCATCATTTCTTTTACATCTCCTAATTTTAATTTTACCCACATGCACCTTAGACATTTTCCTTCAACATACCTTTACAAACTTAGTCACCAACTTCATGAGACTCTCCACAATGCGCATCCACAAAACTTAGCTAGGTTTTACTCTTTCCACAGGTTCCTGTCATGACTAAATTTATATTTCTTAGTTGAATACCAAATAGAAATATATCTATTTGATATATCAGTATCCCCATGTGTTATTATTTTCATGAAATTATTGCTTCCATTTCTTGCAGCTGGTTCCGGGTGCCAAAGGAAACAAAAATCAAGTTGATGATAAAGAAGTTCGAAATTCTATTCTTAATAGGTATGGTTTTGTAGATCACGATGATGACAGTAGGGAACATCGACCAGTTGCTCCAAAATGGGTAAGAACGTATATAGCTACATTGATTTTTGTATGTATAATTATTTATATATATGTAATAATGCATTAAGTATATATTAATCTGGTTACTTCTTTATATTTTCTATTTCTCTGTGCTGGAGAGAAAAAATGTGTCACCCTCACGCTAATTGTATATTATAGAAGGCATTGAATAAGCTGTTGGATTTGGCGCACTCTAACTCTGTACAGTTGTCCCTCGTCTTGTGCTACCATTTGGTTCTAAATCACTCCACGTAGTTCAAAAACCTGATATGATCAAGACACTTGTATAGAAGTGCCTCTGTACTTTGCAAATTTCCTATTTTCAACCTCCCATATATTTGAAATCATTCCCAAATTCTGTACTGTACAGTATTTAATTCTCTGTAAATCTGTGGAGTAGTTCCTAAATTGTATTTCTATTAAGAAAAATATATTTGAAGTTATTATTTTTATATTTTCTGACCATTTATGTTCATAACTGCACTATTTAATACCACGCAGGATGCGGACCCATTTTATTTCTAAAGAGCATCTGATAGAAGTTACTAAGATGGGTATGACGTAGTTAAACCTAGTTTCTTCATAATTTCTTTAAGAATAGTGGCCACTCATCTATCTGTGGTATCATATTAAGAAAATCTAATATTAGGTGTACAGTATAGCTTCTAAATTTGCACCGTATACTTGTTTTGTAAAACTGAGATAGCTAAATTATTCTAATCCTTAAAGTGTAATATGAACCTACATAAAAATATTGTTGCTGCACTCAGAATGCAGGAAAAGTAAAGAAATTTTAAGTGGTGAATATCAAAGTTAGGTCTACAGAGTGAAAAATTATTAAAAAAAAATGCATGGGTACAGAAAATGCTCAATAGGGAGAATGAAACTGTTACAAATTAGCTGATTTGGACATCTAGAAAGTATGGTTTTTTGGGCAACTTTACTAGGTATTCGACCAAGAGGTAAGACTTAAGAAATTTTGAGAGATCAGGTGAGTGAGCCACTCTCCAGTTGAGGATGAGGTGTGGAGGCATATAACATGTATAAGGAAATGGTGACACGTGACATATTACTTGATGTCATTGAATTTCACGAATTTAGGCTGGTGGGACTAGGGAAAGCTGAGGCATGGTTTTAATTTGCTGAAGCAGGTACCTTTTCTTGATTATTCTTTATAGTGAGCACTTGTATGACTTGCAAGAGATATAAATACTATATAAAAGGTATATTTTTTCCCCTCTGTTTAACATTTGCTTTTAGTTATGGCAGACCAGCTGACTTGTTGTGTGAGGGATTCAGTTATTTAAGATATTGGGTGATATGTAAACATTTTTGCATAGATAATGTCTTATAATAATATATTTTGTTCTGTATGAGTTACAGGAAGGAAAAAAACTGGTTCGTTATCGTGACAACAAGGTTGTTAGCTTGAAGGGTGAGAGGTACACTGAAATCAAGAAAGAAGAGTCAACAGAAATGAAAAAAACATACGTACACCTTAAACCGGCTAAGCAGTACCGATTCCATTGATCCAAAGGGTCCAAACCTTACTTTGTTGCCGCTGCCCGTTATTGCGACAGTTTTCGCATCAGTAGAAATGTGTGTATCAGAGCGGTCCAGGGCGGTAAGGTTTGCTTTTGTCAACTCTCTGTTTGTCATATGCATTTCATTTATTTTTATTTTTATCATTATTGTAATACCGTAACCTTGCATCATAAATCGTGTGGTGGAGATTTAGTAGAACGCTTGAGTGATGTATACTGTAAAGATAACTATGATAATTATTGTAATACTTATGATGTGTTGATGTGTTACTTAGGTCTGAATGTTGAACTTCTCTCGCTTAATCTCCTCCTCCCAATTCTCTTAATCATAATAACATTAATTATAATGATTTTACTTGTTCAGTGTTATTCATTAGGGCTAATTAGGTATTGCTGCTTTAATGTTTGTGCAAATAGATGGAGTCTTTTCTTTATATACCAAAGAGTGTGTAGACTCTCTTGGCTATATATTCAAATAAATAAATTTAACCTTGAGATTGGTGACATTAAAAAAGAGGATAATGGAATAGAAGAGGATTTGAAAGTGATAGTTTTATCAATAACTCATGGTTATTTATCCTCGAAATTTAAATTTTCCAAATTTTCACATGAAAAAATGATCTCTATACCGAGAGGGAAAATGGAAGTTTTGTGTTTAGTTAGATTAAGAGTATTATATGACATTACAGATACACCTATGATGAATATAATATGTGGAAAAGGAATCAACAAATGTGTTGGAAAGGTTTTTACAGAACGATACTCTCACACAATTATACAATTCAGATATCCTAGAATATGCGTGTTAAATATTGATACTGTACGAGTATGCTTCCTCAGTTATTTTTATTTACTCATTTGTAACATTATAACTTCATACAGAATCTCTTGTATTAAAGTACAGTACATGATATTATTTTTATTTAAGACTTTGAGAAGAGGAAAAAATGATATTGCTGTTTATACTGACGTACAAAGACTTTCAATATGTATATCCAAAGACGTTTGTGATGTGGTCACAATACTTGCTTTCTATTTTACATGTCACTTTTATACTCTTCTTAACAGACAGCTAATTCTTGTTAATGGTATTTTTTACTACTCCTTAGCTTTAAGTTATGTACGGCTGAGTATATATGTAGAATATTTACTGTACCTGGAAGTACATTTGCAGCTTTGTTGAGTACAAAGGTGCGTGTTACTTACACAAGTACACGCTGTAGCTATACTGACAGCTAAGACCTGGTTTGTGCAGATTGCATTTGGTATTCCGTACATGTACTGGCAAATATATTCCACATATGTACCTCCTAGTGCATTCGCAGTGTAGCATTTTATTGATTTGTTTTTAATGAGATATATATATTTTTATCTAATTTATTTATGTAGTTTATTTTTTATGTGAATTCCAGAAGCATTCATATGTTACGAGATAAATTTTTTATATTCCATATGAAGAAGACTGTAAA
This sequence comes from Halocaridina rubra, assembly GCA_037179515.1. Lineage (NCBI taxonomy): Eukaryota > Metazoa > Arthropoda > Malacostraca > Decapoda > Atyidae > Halocaridina > Halocaridina rubra. The sequence continues at coordinate 9,662 of JAXCGZ010015159.1, forward strand.
AATTTTTGAAGAAAATTACTTTGAGTGTAGATGTGGTGAGATAGCAATATAAGAAATGGCTTGTATATTGTCACTTGTCAAGGTATTACTTGGTAGTTTGTGCATGATGCAGCATCATGAAAGAATATAGAGTGAATGGATGTTGATGTGCTCCTAGAGATACCATTTACTAATATTGATATTTTCCTACTTGTATTCAAGCTGTTCATTTAATAACTGTATTTTATAATGTTCTTAAATTATTTTGAGAAATACTTTTGATGTACACTTCATCTCGGAGATTTCAGTAATTTTTCACTTCTCCATTGTATTTTTTTTCTTTCTCCATGGGAGATCTTATGGATCGATATATTATTTCATTTTTTTGCCTTTACTAAAGAATTAAAAATGTGTCCAATCTGGATTGCACTTAGCCTTTGTAATCTTTTGTAATGGGCCCAAGTTTACTTCAAATGGTCATCAACTTATGACTGATGTGACTTACGACTGTTTGACTTTATGACCACAATTGCAACTGTGAATATGTATTGTACTGCCCTGTGTCTACAGCATGAATGTTGCCCAGCTGGTTTTATGACAGTTTTCTGCTGCTGTCAGCCTTAAGCAATAGTCAGAATACATTCATATTCGTGAATGTTTTAGCAGTTTGAAAGGTTAAAACATCATAATGATAATAATAATACTAATAAGAATCATAATAATAATAATGATAATACAGTGATTTTAATAATAAAAGTACTAATTATGATAATGATAAAAAGATGGAAAACTTAAAGTAAAATTTTATAAAGTAATCGAAATTTACAAAGCAAAGCAAAAGAACCAAACTTTTTAGACAAAGCTCAGCATGATGATGAAAATACAGGCAAAAACGTTGCCTCCAATAATGATATCGGTGTCTCAGAGATTAATGATAAAAATATTATAGTATGATTTAACTAAGGAAATGGAGATAAAAATACTAGAAAAACACCAAACAATATTATTGAAAGATGGTATAATTTTATTTTGTAGTACTGTATACTATACACTTCCTATGCATATATATTATGGAACGACTTAGACCAATTCGGCCTATGACTAATCATTCTAATCCGATCGAGATCATAAGTCAGCGATTACCTAATGTAGTCAGAATAATAAGAATCATCTTCAAATATTCACATGGCTCTGCTGGATGGGAATTAATATCTGTAATATGAACCTTTTTCCTTGAAATTATTGTTTTTAATCTTGTGACATACTGATAGACATGCTTTGTTATTCTTTTTTTATACTGTAATTGGATTGTATTTCGTAGATATTATGCATTATCATTGCAAAACTGTCCACAATAATAATTCTGATAAATTGGATATTGCAAGAAAAGTGTCATTTTTAGGATTTATTTTTCTCTTCATTATTATAATAATGCCACAAAGCGTATCTTTTAGAAATATTTGTTAATATAAGCTAGCATTTGAAAAATAAGCAAGTAATTTTAGCATAGAATATGCACAATTTTAATTTACATAATGACCAACATCAGGAGAGAGAAAGAGAGAAAATAGCAGTTGGTCATCTTTGCTTCTATTGTATCAAAATGACTTGCTTGTTAAAGATAAGTTTTCATTAGACCTCAGTGTTTTTTTCCTCTGTACACATTTCTTCAAGAAAGTATTCAGTATGTCTATCTTTATGCTACTCAAATGCTTTTTTTCAGTCTTGAACTTCCCAGTGTTGGAGGATCTTTGAAATATTATCCCCAGCTTATCTGTTCCATACCCAAGCCCTTCACCTTTTTGGGTGACTTTTCATACTTTACAACAAAATATATCTTGATATTCAGAACAGATTGATTTCTTTCCATGCTTTTTTGCTGTTCAAGTTTGCAATCTTAATATTAATACTGTACAAGTATATAATTTTACTTATTTTGTCAGATTTCCTATTGCAAGCCATTTACTCTGCAAGTGATCTTCTACCATTGCACTGTTGCAAAATGAAGCATCTATTTACACAAGTATTACTAAGAAATTCATTGTTTTCCATTCTTTTTAGTCAAAAATATTCCAGATTGCCTCAGAGCACCGTATATGTATTCCATTTGATGAAGTATTGCCCTACAAAATAGGTTTATTCTACTCAATATGACTGACAGATATAGAGCTGCTTAAGTCACCATTTGAGTTATCCTGATATTATTTATTTTTTCTTATTTAATAAAAATATGACAAAATATATACTTAATAGCATTTTTTTTAGATCACTTCGTAATATGGTTCCAAATGATGAAAAGACTGCAAAATTACAGAAATGTTACTTATTCCCATAGACATATATTAAATTTCAAGTGCAATTTATGTCAATAGTAGAGGTTTGAGACTGACAGCAAGAATCTTGAGGCAGATTTTTCTTATGTATTCTCTTATTGCCTTTTATATGTGGTTTTTGTCTGGTGAGCATCATGACACTAATTTCTTCATGTGAAATAAATTTTTAGTCAATATCAGATTTATTTCCCTTTCAAAAATAATTCTGTACAGGTTAATAATTTGATTATCGAATTGTATTCATCGGAGAGAGTCATATGCTTGTAATTCTTACAGCATGGTCATTTTCTTTTTATTTGCTGATATTTTTATATCAATTCCACGAAACTGTGAGTGAAAATTTTAGCTTTGAACAATTTCCACACTTGGTGCATTCTATTTAGCAACAATATTTCCACTAAAATGAACTTTTTTACATCCTGTAGATAAAATTTTATAGCAGTATATATGTTTTTAGAAGTTACACGTATTTCATAATTTTGACCTATGATAACCATGAATGAATTTTTATTCTGCAGATTCTTTTTCTGCCTTTATATGTATACCACTACAGCTTTAAAATACCTACCCTAGGAATATCTTTGCACTAAAGCATTCTTCCGAAATTAGTTATAGATACTGGTTGAGAGAATGAGGCGAAAAAGACGGCAAAATATGGGACCCAGTTCATTTGCTAACTCCTTAAGGCACCTCGCAGGGATACCATCGGGACAAGTTGCCTTGTTCGTCTGTAGTGAGCGAAGAAGCTTATGAACTTTGCGTGAAGAAAGGATTAGGGAGGGCATAGGGTTAGAGAGGGGTAAAGAATGAGGGAGAGGTGCACTGGATTCGTTTACAGAAGAGTTGGCAGAAATATGATGGCTAAAGAAAGTGGCTTTGTCAGTGGGAGTGCAAGCTATAGAACCATCAGAACGAATGAGGGGGGGAAAGCTTGAGTTATAGAGGTTTTTGGCTAAGAACAAGAAACATTTATCAGTGGGAGAGGAGTTAAGGTCATCAACTTTCCTTATAAAGGAAGCTTTAGACCTTCAAATCTGAGCAGTACTGCAGTTCCTAGCTACAATAAAAGCTGAGCAACTCAAATCAGAAGGAGAGGCTTGATATGACCAGTGTGCCCGATCCCTGGCCTGAATAGCCATGGAGCGGGCACACAAACTAAGGATTAGGGGGAGAAAAAGTTTCATAGAGGAGGGGATGAACGCCTCCATTCCCAAGGTTATGATCTTAGCAACTTTTAGGGGACTTGATCAGGGTTGTGGGACTGAAAGCAGTCATTTGACAGGCAATCAAAGTAGTTACACAAATCTTCATGTTGCATATGTTGAAAGTGCCAAAGGCGGCTCTGAGTGGGAGGAATTGATGGAGGGGAAGCAAAAATGGAAGAGATTGAGATCACATAGTGGTCAGATTTACCAAGAGGAGAAAGCACAGAAAATGAGTAGTTTGAAGGGTTAGAAGTAAGAAATAGGTCAAGAGTGTTGGCTGCTTGAGCGCATCAATTGGGAACACGAGTAGGATGTTTAATAATTTGCTCCAGATCGTGATTAATAGAGAAAGCAAGGGCCTCACTTCCTCCCACATTAGTGTGAGAAGAATTAAGCCACTCTGTGGTGTACATTGAAGTCTCAAATATAGAGAACTTCAGCATGTGGATGAGAAGATTGCAAGGTCTTTCGGTAAGAGAACAGATACTCAAAGAAAGGCATAACGTCGGTGGAGTTTGGATAACTGTAGCAGAAGCAAAGGAAAATAGTGGTAGTGGAGAGATAGATTTTCAGACAGAGAACATCAAAGTCAGGAGATTCAAGGTCAACGAGCCTCGGAATAGGAAGGTTAGTGTTGTAGTAGGCACAGACCCCACTTTTGAAACGAAAACGAGAATACAGGATATAGGGAGCGTTTTTAAATGGGTTAGTGGAAGCATGGATAAACAGCTGGGTTTCAGAGAGAAGGAGGAGGTTAGGGAGGGATGTACCCAAGTGCTGTTCCACAGATGAAAGATCAGAGTTCTGACCACGAATATTAGAAAAGTGAAGAGTGAAAGAAGTGGATCAATCAGGAGGTGCAAGGTTAAAGGCAGAACCATTACTACCAAAAAAGCATTCCTACCCTCATGCCAGTAGTGGAATTAACAAACTCATGAGATTCTTAGCACCCCTCTTTGCTGGGTACTGTGGGCCATAAGCTGTGGACGTTCCATAAATATGGCAAAAATGAGGAAAAAGATGGTAAAAAAAAAAAAACATGGGAAGTGTTGTGATTTGTCAAATGTAATGGGCTAGCAAGAGATGTATAATAAATATGCCAGAATATTTGGTGTTGATGTAGGCATAAGGAAAGAACCATGCATGAAGAAAGACTTAACTTGGAGCTGTCTGGACCAGTCCTAGCTGAATCCGTTATGCCTTTGGTCGTGGTATTTCAAAGGTCGGCTGATGCCATGGCCAACCTACAGACTCCTTGTGAGGGTCCTCCACAAGTCTTGCAAATCAATGGCACTTGGCAATATATTTTGGTATGGCCCAAATCCAACAGTTTCGACATTGCCTGGGTCTAATTGTAACAACTCTCGGTCAACCAGAACACGCTCTGCTCTTTGGACATTCCAAAAAATTAGGAATAGTAAAAGTTATTTACCATCTCTCAGTTCAAGACGATCAACACTAACTACTTCAGAGGGGATATAGGTCTAAGCATTAACAAGATCCAGCTGATATAAGTCCAAGGACCTAATAACTCCCCTGGTGTAGTTGAAGGTAGAATGCAGCTTAATCTCTGAGCCAGGAATGTGCCAATCCTTACTTCGCAGTACACCAGGGTGTTTCTTTGAGAGTTTTTGGCTTAGAAGCTCGACTATATTCCTCTGAAGATGAGTCTTTGCACAAATAAGACAGGCGCTTCATCGCCTGCACAATTTTGAAGGCAATTGTACTAATCTTCTGGACAACTTACTACAAATAAATAAATTAAATTCCTTCTCAGAAACAACATGGGGGAGGTGAGTGAAAATTTTCCAAAAGGAACTAACTCCACATTCAAGTCACTAGTACTAACATGAATGTTGAAAGCCTTCTGAGCTGCAGTTTCAGAACAGAAGAGAATCACGATGCCACCATCATCAGTGCTAGGGTTATAATGAATTTTTGCTATCTCTTCATAAGACAGAAACGCATTAAAAATTTCTTCATACGTGGATGTCGGCCAGTTCATTAAGTGTGGGACCATAGTTTTACTTTTATCATCAGTATTGTAGTCCTGGTGTCCAGGCAATACCAAATTATTACAGTTAGAAGAGAGTCACATTGTGCCCTTTAATGTCAACCGGATCATCAAAGGAAGAGAGTGAACGTGATAATTTATGATGATTAATTTCCATTATTGGCTGCTATTACCAGGATTAATATAGGGACATAAAATGATCACACTGATGGAACCCCAGTGCTAAACACTTCATTACAATGCCTCCACGACAAGCAAGGCAAGGGGTTCTGTTGTGATGGTCAAGTATAGAGAAACCATCAACTAGCCCATAGCCCAAACCCTACAGTGGGAGGTTCCTCTGAGGACTCTTCACCTCTGCCAGGGAGCTGATTCATTGAGGGATCCAAATCCTCTAGCAGGAGAGCCCCTTACCACTTTAAGGTGGACTTCCTTCTAGAGGGTGTCTATCAGGAGAAACAACAGTATATACATTTTTTAGTCAAAACTGATCATAACTTACTAGGAGAAATTATACTTTACTCAGAAGTGAGGCACTTTTTTTTATGCTTCACTGAAAAAGAATATAATGTGAATCAGCAACACAAGTGGTGGTCCAATTTAAGAAATGCTCTATTTGGTGGTAATATGTCTATGCTGTCATTACTTAAATTACTTGGGCTCTTCACTCACTGCCCAAAAGAAAAGTCTGGCAATTTAGCTGAAGTTTTTAGTAGCAATCAAAATGACATGAACTTTGTATGGTTAAAAGTTATTATCCTGAGCATAATGACATCTTTAGCATATTGATATCATAAAGTTAATTGCCTTTGGCTCGACTTGAATGCTTGTAGTGGCACTGATCCCAATGGAAGTTTTCCTGTGTGTGTGTGTGTGATTACCTAATTGTGATTACCTAATTGTGTTTATGGGAAAGAGCCCAAAGCTCGTATCTTCCCGTCTCCTGATCGGTTCCATTTTATACTTAGTCATACTTATCATACCTGTCCTAAAAACTATGGATTGAGATAGCATTAACTACCTCCTCGCTTAGCCAGTTCCAATTATCAACTACTCTTACACTGAAAAAGTATTTCCTTACATCCTGCAAAGAAGTTTTCTTACGAAGCTTCAAACCATGACCTCTAGTTCTACAGCCAGCCATATCAAAATATCGATCCCTATCCACTCTATCATAACCATGAAGGAATTTAAAGACTGTCACCATATCCCCCCTCACTCTTCTAGCTTCGAGTGATGGTAAGTCTAATTCCCTCAGTCTCTCATCATAATTGAGATTGCGTATTTCTGGCACCAGTTTCGTGGCATGTCTTTGAACTTTTTCAAGCTTAGCTATGTGCTTTTTCAAGTGCGGATTCCAAAAGGGGGCTGCATATTCGAGTTTTGGCCTCACATAGGTTACATAAATATTTCTGAACATTTCCTTGTCCATGTGCCTGAAGGCTACCCTTACATTTGATAAGAATGCATATGCTGCCCTTACTATGCCATTTATATGTATTTCTGGAGACAAATCTGCCAGTATGTGTACTCCTAGATCTCTCTCATTTTCTGTCTCTTGAAGTTGTACTCCAGCCACCGAGTGCTAATCTGCTGGCACCAAAACTGTCAAAGATATATGGAACACTGACCAGATCTGGATGTTCTTCCCTTTCTTGGAGTATTGGTAATGTGACTGATCTCCTAAAGGTCTTACTGAAAGTGTCACCCACTGATTATCAACCAATTACGTTAACTCCTATTCAACACTCCCTCTAACTATTCTAACCCACAGTGCAGAACATTTGATGCCCCGAACAAATATATTTTAAACTCAAAGCTACAGCGCTACATGCAAACTTACATACACTTATCCAGCACACGTTATTAATAAAAAAAAAACATTTTTGCATTGAGTATCTTTTTTTAATTTATAATAAACTACAAGCATAAATCTACATTGTCTAGAGAATTATAAAACTCTATTAATCAGTACTACCAGTAGTACAATTAAATAAAACTAACACAAACCAAATACTCAAATTGAAGATTATTCTAGATGACAGAGACTGATAGTATTTAAATTTGTGTAAGATTACCCAAAGTGTTTCTAAAGGGTCAAGACTCATGGCTCAAGATTCAAGAACAGATGAACAGTAAATATATTAGGGCCTAATTTAGAGGCAGATATACAGTACAGCAATAAGAAACCATGAGTATTTTACCAGAGAAAATGGTTCTAAAACTTGGATACAAGAATACTGTGCCATAATTTTACTCAAATAATGAAATGCCCAGAACATATATTGTCATGCTATTGAATTATGATCCATGGGTGTTATGGTATGTAGATTTTATAATTAAATTTAGACCAATATAAATAGTTTAGGTATTATACATTTTTTCCACCTCTAGCTATTGGCAATCCTATAACTGCACACTTTTTTCTGGATTTACTTCACAACCATACGAAAGTTGCTTCTTAATTCTTATTAGATAATTTGAGTAAATTACTTCAAATATATTCCTTGAATGCCTTTAAATGAGTTTAGAAGATTGCTTTCTATTTAAAGTTTGAAATGTGTCACAAATATAAAAAAACAAAAGATAGGCAATTCTAATCCCGAGAACTGAGTAAGTGACGGATTTGTACAGTGGCAAAAAGAATCATAATTTCTACATTAAAATAAGTGGCAACATTTTGGCATGTGCAGCACTATAATAGTACCTGCGCAGACATGAAACCGCACAGCTTAGAGGGAATATTGTTCCTATTTTATCAAAAGTTTTCAAGCGACTGCTGGGAAAACACCTTTATTAATATACAGAGTGTGTTGGACTTTTTCTGAATCTGCACTTTGATTATCATAAATCTTTGGGCACTTGTGATACGATTGTAATAAGTCTGCAGATATGTAAAAAGCACTGAACTTTCAGCAGGAGCCACGCATGATGGAACTTGACTTTAGTTGTGCTGTGGATCTTCATATGTATATATGATAAGTAGGTTGGCCATGGCACCAGCCGCCTGTTGAAAGACTATGACTGAAGGTATTAGGATAGAACTAGGACTGGTCCAGACTGTTCCGGGTTGTCTTCCTTCAGGGCGGTTCTTTCCTCGTGCCTACATCTACACTGAATATTCTGGCGTATTCATTACACATCTCTTGCTATTCCATTACATCTGACAAGTCACAACACTCCCCACCCACATCTGTCTCTTTTTCTCTCTTTTTTCCTTATATTTGTTATTATTTATGGAAGGTCCACAGCTAATGGCCCCCAGTACCCGACATAAAGGGGTGTGAAGAATCTCTGGGGTTCATGCAGACTCAACTACTAGCTTGAGGGCAGACACGCCTGGTGGTAGTAAGGGTTCTGCCCTTAACCTTGCACCTCCCAATAGATCTGCTTCTTTCATTCTTCACTATTTTAACATTCGTGAGCTGAACTCTAATATTTTGTCTGTGGTACAGCACTTGGGTACATCCCTCCCTAACCTCCTCCTCCCATCTGAAACCCAGCTGTCTATACATGCTTCCACTGACACATTTCAAATTTCTCACTGTAATCTGTATTCTCGTTTTTGTTCCAAAGGTGGGGTCTGTGCCTACTGCAACACTAACCCTCCTATTGCGAGGTTATGGACCTTGAATCTCCTGATTTTTATGTTCTCTGGCTAAAAATCTATCTCTCCACTACCACTATTATTCCTTTGCTTCTGCTACTGTTCTCCAAACTCCACCAAGTTTGTGTCTTTCTTTGAATATCTGTCCTCGTGCCATGAGTCTATGCTATCTTCTCCTCACCCACATGCCAAAGTTCTCTACATTGGAGACTTCAATGTACACCACAGTGAGTGGCTTAATTCTTCTCAAACTGATGTGGGAGGAAGTGAGGTCCTTGCTTTTTCTATTACTCACAATCTGGAGCAAATTATCAAACATCCTACTCGTGTTCCTGATCGTCACGAACATGAAGCAAACACTTTTGACCTATTTCTTACCTCTAACCCTTCAAACTACTCTTATTCTGTGCTTTCCCCTCTAGGTAAATCTGACCAGTCTATGATCTCAATCTCTTCTATTTTCGCTCCCCCTCCACCAATCCCTCCTACTCAGCACCGCCTTTGGCACTTTGAGCGTACCCAACATGAAAATTTGCGCAACTTCCTCTTTGACTTCCCTTGGGATGACTACTGTTTTCGGTCTCATAACATTGATCAGGTAGCTCTAAAAGTTGCCAAGATCATGACCGCAGGAATTAAGGCGTACATCCCCTCTTCTGCAAAAACTTTCTCTCCCCCTAAACCTTGGTTTGACCATGCCTGCCCCATGGCTATCCAGGCCAGGAATCGGGCACACCGATATCATCAAGTCTCTCCGTCCAATTTAACTCGCTCTACTTTTATTGTAGCTAGAAATCGCTGTACTGCTCAGATTCGAAGGTCTAAGGCTTCCTTTATAAGAAGGAAGCTTGATGACCTTAACTCCTCCCCCACTGACAAATTCTTCTGGTCCTTAGCCAAAAGCCTCTCCAATAACTTCTGTAACTCAAGCTTTTCTCCTCTCATTCGTTCTGATGGTTCTATAGCTTGCTCTCCCACTGACAAAGCCACTCTCTTTGGCTCTCATTTTTCTGCCAACTCTTCTTTAAACGATTCCAGTGCACCTGTTCCTCATTCTTTACCCCTCTCTAACCCTATGCCCTCCCTTATCCTATCTTCACACAAACTTATAAGTTTCTTCGTTCGTTAAAGACGAACAAGGCATCTGATCTCGATGGTATCCCTGCAAGGTTTCTTAAGGAGTTTGCAGATGAACTGGTTCAAGTGCTTTGCCGTCTTTTTTGCCTCATTCTGTCAACCAGAATCTATCCTTCATCTTGGAAGCATACTCTAGTTCAACCTGTTCCTAAGAAGGGTGACTGCTCTAATCCTTCAGACTACTGACCTATTGCCCTAACCTCCTCTAATGCTAAATATTTCAAAAGTTTGCTCAATGATCACTTCTTGAAATGCCTTGAATCTAACTCACTTATCTCTAATTACCAGTACGGCTTCCGCAATGCAAGATCCACTTGTGATCTCCTGTCCTATCTTACTCATGTATGGTCATCTTCTCTGAGGAACTATGAGGAATCCTTTGTCGTCGCCCTTGATATCTCTAAGGCTTTTGACAGAGTCTGACACAAGACTCTGTTGGAAAAACTCCCTGCCTATGGCTTTACCCCTTCTTTCTGTTCTCTGATATCCAGTTTTCTTTCTGACCGTTTTATATCTGTAGTTTTTGATGGCACGACATCTAGCCCTTTCTCATTTACTGGTGGTGTTCCACAGGGCTCTGTTCTTTCACCTACTCTGTTCCTTCTCTTCATCAATGATCTTCTAAAATCCCCACTACTTCTCTTCTTCATGCCTTTGCTGATGATTCTACCCTTTACTTTTCCACTGCCTTTTCTTCACAACTTTCATCTGCTGTCTGTAATCAGTCTCGTATCACTCTTTCTTCTACTCTCATCTGATTTGCAGAGAGTATCTGAGTGGGGCACTCAAATTTTAGTTAAATTCAATGCCTCCAAGACACAGTTCTGGCTATCTCTTTATCTTCTTCTCCTCTTGATAACCCCATTGTCTTTGAAACTAACGAAATTTATCATCTTAATTTTGTCAACATATCAGGAATTCATATAGCTTCTAACTTGCCTTGGAGGAATCACATAAACCATATTTCTAAATCTTCATCCAAAAATTTGGGGGTATTGTTTCGTTTTCGTCATTACATTTCCTCTTTACATTTACTTAAAATTTATAAAGGTCTTATCCGTCCCTGCTAAGAATACTGCTCATACATCTGGGGTGCTTCTTCTTATACTTATCTCCTTGATAGGGTTGAATCTACAGCAGTCAGACTCATTAATAATCCTTCTCTTACTTCTAACCTGGATTTTCTCTCTCTTCGCCGTAAGGTATCTTCCCTTTCTCTTTTCTGTCGCTACTACTTCCATCGCTGTTCTGATGAGTTGGCAAGTTGCATCCCTCCCTCATTGCTGAGGCCGCGTAACACTTGCCAAGCGGCCTCATCTCACAAGTACTGTGTGGAGATTTGTAGCTCGCGGACTGGTCGGTGCAGCGACAGCTTCTTCCCATCTACCGCCAGACTCTGGAACTCTCTTCCTCCTTCTGTCTTTCCTAATTCTTATGACCTATCATCCTCCAAAAAGCAGATCTATCGTCATCTCAGGGCCTAGTCCTCCATATCTCTAGGTCCTCTTTATTTTGGCTGTTTGTTTCTTTTTCTGTCATTTTCCTTTGTGTGCCTTGTCCTTAACCTTTTTTCTTTTCCTTCATCTTGGTGTTTTTTCGTGCCCGGGCCTTTACTGATGAGGACAGTTTTTGGCTGTTCCGGTGTCACACACATAGGGAAAAAAAAAAAAAAAAAAAAAAAAAAATATATATATATATATATATATATATATATATATATATATATATATATATATATATATATATATATATATATATATATATATATATATATATATATATATATATATATATATATATATATCACAATTAAACCATGATTTTAACTATGCTATCTCATCTACAAAAACATTTTTGAACATCAGGGGACTCAAATTCTCATCGCACGCAACAAATTTATGCTGCCTTAACCAACCAAGCTACCTCAAAGTTCAAAAGACAATAATGTGTATATCATAGCGCAGCCATTATATGCGAGCATTGCTTCTATCGTTTTTTATTCAACTTGCTAAAGTTGAACGTGTAGTTTAGGTTTATATAGTCACAGTGATACTGCAATATCAACATTACTATTATTAGGTAATCACACGAAGAATTTTTTAGGCATCAGGAGACTCAAGCTCTCAATGCAAGCTACAAACTCATGCTGATTTAATCAACCAAGCTAATACATTTGATAAAGATAAATTTGCTTATCATAACACAACCAGTACATGCAAGCATAGCTCTCGTCTTTCTTTAATCAACTTATTAAAGCTGTACGTGGAGTTTAATTTTATATATTTACAGTGAAACCATGATATTGAGAATACTATAATCCACAACAATTTTTGTGTTGCTTACAACATGAGTTCATTTCCTATGATGTTCAGAAAAATATAGACTGGAAGAGCCTTGATCCGCACACTGAAGAGAATTCTTTTCGAGCAAGATTCTTAGCTTGTGTTTAAGGAAACTTTTTGCACCATCCAGTATTGGAACAATCAAAGGCATAGGGGTAAGGATGAGCTATCACTGCTTGATCTAGCATTCACAGACAACGCTTTGGATATAGGAAAAACTGAATATGAGTCACCAGTTCAAGTAACCACCTTCGTGAGCTGGAGTCGAGATAGTAATGAAACGGTCATTACATTAGGAGACCTATTAAAAACAGCAAGGAATAGCTAAAAATTGGTGGAAATGTCTTGGAGAGATGAAAATTTATTTAGAACGAAGGGAACTGACAGAAGTAAGGTTAGCAGTGGAGTTCCAAAGGCATTAGTGTTAGGGCCACTTCTGTTCCTCGTATATGTAAATGACCTGCTGGATTTTGTAAATACATTTTTATATATGCTTGCAGATGATGCAATTTTTTTTCAAAACAATAGTTAAGGACTAGAGTAATGGTAGAAAACTTCAGTAAGACCAAAATAATCTGGATGAGTGGTCAGACAAGTGTCTAATAGGCTTCAATACTATAAAATGTAAAGTAATGCACATTGTGTAGAGTGCAAGGACACAGAAAAGGAATGAAATTTTGAGGTAAATGTATTGGCAGATATCTATTCTGAAGTGTATATAAATGGAGTTATAAGAGCAGCTTTTACTCTCTTTACAAATATAAGGGTGGCATTCAGGCACAATCAATAAAATGTTCAGAAATATTTTTGTGTCTTTTGTGAGACCAACACCTGAATATACAGTGCGCTTTTGAACTCCACACTTGAAAAAGCAGGTACTGTATATAAATTGGGAAAGGTTCAAAAACGCACTCCAATGCTTTCAACAGAAATAAGTGATCTCATTTTGAGGAAATTGTCAGGGAATTGATATACTATCATATGAAGTTAATGGAAAGATGAGGGGGGGGGGTATGGTAACTGTTAGTAGTTCCAGTCCTTGTTTTGACAGTGTAAAGGGAGCAATATTTTAAAATGGGTGCCTCTAGAACTAGAGATCACTGTTTGAAGCTTCATAAGATATCTTCTTTGCAGGATGTTAGGAAGTACTTTTTAGTGTAAGAATACTTGAGAACTGGAATTCGCTGAGTGAGAAAACAGTTAATGCTAAATGTATTCATGGTTTTAAGGGCAGACACAAGTGTTAATGAATAAAAATGAAAACGATAAGAAGACGTGGAGCTACGAGCATAATTATGTAACTACTATTAGGCTAACAGAGAGAGAGAGAGAGAGAGAGAGAGAGAGAGAGAGAGAGAGAGAGAGAGAGAGAGAGAGACCCTACAACCAGGCAACGTCATATTACGTCACATAGCAATAGTGTTGCAGTAAAACATATATTTTACTTTTTTACAAATTTTACCCTTAATTTACCATAAAACATCTAAATTAACTGTAAAAAGTACGGAGTGCTTATAATTTATTATTTTTATATCTAAGAAACAGAGAAAAATATGACAATTGATTCTAAAGAAATGGTTGAAAATTGTCGAATTTTGAACTGCGTTTTTCTTTGTCCTGATTCTCCGAGTTGCCAAAATCAGCTGCGTAGCGGGACGTTACTCAGGGTTGCCATATTCAAGGTTTTGTAACAACACTCAAAAGGATCAATTGTTAAGAAGTAACTTTAAGTACAAGGATGCCAGCTTGCTAAATTCAACCATTACTTGCAAATACAAATTAAGCTTTAAAAATACAAAAATATAGCGATTAATCCCAAAATTTCTATAATTAAAAATTATATTTTTTTCTTTTTATAATTCATGAGAAAGAATGCCCAATTTAAAACCATTATGTCCAAAATACAGCCTGACGTCATTATCACGGCAGTCTAAGATTTACCCTAACAATTACCCCTTGTATAAAGATTGAATTGGTAACTCTCCATGTAGATTCAGTCTACTTTGGAGTTTATTTCGAAGCGTACTCCTAATTTTTAATCATCTGGTTTATATATGTACAATATATATTTTTTATTATATTGAAGTATAATTTTTTTGTTTTATCACTATTCCTCGAGACAACGCACTCGTGGGAGGGAGACATATATCGCGGTATCTGGCACCACTATTTGAGTTAAAGCCTCTCCTCCCAGCTTCTCACAAGTTCATATTGTGTTGCATTGTGTACAAATTGTGCCTTTAGAAGCTCCAATCTCTCAACCATTTTAAAGTTTATTTTCGCATATTGTTGTTAAGCTATAAAGTCTTTAAAGTTCACCAAGATTTCAGGTAGGATATCTAACAAAATTTTCGTATGATATAAAGCAGTGAATATAATATTGGTTTTTATTACATATAATAATAATAATAATAATAATAATAATAATTATTATTATTATTATTATTATTATTATTATTATTATTATTATTATTATTATTATTATTATTCATTTAGATAGTTTTGCATATTAAGGAGAAAAAATAAATATTGTAGATTTATAATGATTGCATTTCCAATTGTTGAACTTTGTAATATTACAATATGAAATACGTTATGCAGCCTTTAAATAATATTTGTACGCATTAGAAAATTGAACTCAGATTTTTATTTATTTTGTAACATTATAGCAATTTCCTGTTTATGATTCATAGTTTATTTGGCTTTCCACAAAAACTTGTTACAAATTATTATTATTTTTTTTTACCTAGTTCAGACATTTTTACTTAATATATATTTTGCCAGGATCAGGAAAACCTCTTCAGCACCTCCCTTGCGAAATAAAAATACGAAACATTTGGTAATTAATACGTACAGGAAACGAAATCAACGAAACGCGATGGGAAGTTACGTTCAGTCTGCGCACGGTAAGTGATTGCGTATTTTTCTGCGTCCCATTTCTTGCCAAACTTCATACGGTTGACCTCTAGTGATATTAATTTTGTCTAGCTTTAGCCCAACACTGGAACAATTCTAAAGAAAATTGCTCATGTTAAAGAGAATGTTTGAAGACGCATGATTACAATTATTTTTTTTTTATCTTTTTCTTCTTCCTTCCCGTTTCTTCTTCTTTTTGGTCCTCTTTTGTGCTCTTTAAGCATGTCTCGTTTACTTTCATAATCCTATATTGCTTCTCAGATATATCCGAGGTGTGTGTGTGATTACCTAATTGTGATTACCTAATTGTGTTTACGGGAAAGAGCCCAAAGCTCGTATCTTCCCGTCTCCTGATCGGTTCCATTTTAGACTTAGTGATGCTTATCATACCTGTCCTTAAAACTATGAATTGAGATAGCATTAACTACCTCCTCGCTTAGCCAATTCCAATTATCAACTGCTCTTACACTGAAAAAGTATTTCCTTACATCCTGCAAAGAAGTTTTCTTACGAAGCTTCAAACTATGACCTCTAGTTCTAGAGCCAGCCATATCAAAATATCGATCCCTATCCACTCCATCATAACCATTTAGGAATTTAAAGACTGTCACCATATCCCCCTCCAATCCTCTAGCTTCGAGTGATGGTAAGTCTAATTCCCTCAGCCTCTCAGCATAGCTGAGATTGCGTATTTGTGGCACCAGTTTCATGGCATGTCTTTGAACTATTTCCAGCTTAACTACATTCTTTTTCAAGTGCGGATTCCAAAAGGGAGATGCATATTCAAGCTTTGGCCTCACATAGGTTACATAAATATTTCTGAACATTTCCTTGTCCGTGTTCCAGAAGATTACTCTTACATTTGCTAAGAAAGCGTATACTGCCCTTACTATGCCAGTTATATGCATTTCTGGTGACAAATCGGCCAGTATGTTTACTCCTAGATCGGTGCTACTGTCGGATAGTGTTTTAATTGCACTATCCTCATGCTATTATAGGTAGCGAAATCAGTAATGGAGAGATAAGCATCTTCTTCTTTAAAGTTGTTTATTAGAATATACCCTTATTTACCACCTCAGAGCTCCCTTTCCTATAGTTCTTGTCACTCTCTATTCCCGCCCCCAAGGGGGAGGTTTCTAACTATGGACGTGACTTTTGCCCCCAGCAAGTACTGACTCCTAACTAAAATGACACGGGCTCAGGGTGCCATCCTGTGGCGCTGGTTTTTTGGGTGCATACGCTGCTCTCTAGCTGCTACGGCGTCTATATCAGATGCCTTTTGACACTACTTCCACTTGTTATCTGCAAGGGAAAATATCTACCAGGTTAGGTTAGGAAGTAGATCTATGACACGTAGATAACAAGCGGAAGTGGCAACCCTAGATCTCTCTCATATTTTGTCTCTTGAAGTTCTACTCCTGCCACTGAATAATCAAGCTTGGGCCTTCTTGCACTTGGACCCATTCTCATTACCTTACAATTTGAAGAACTGAATTTCATTAGCCACTTTTCTGACCACTCATGCAGACTATTTAGATCTATCTGAAGTTGTCTACCCTTGTTCTCGTTTCTTACTTTTTTCACAGTTTTTGTATCATCTGCAAACATATTCATGAATGTTTTTACAGACTGGTAGGTCATTTACATATGCAAGGAACAAAGTGAACCTAAAACTGAACCCTGTGGAACTCCACTACTAACTCTTCTCCATTCATTCACTGAGTGTCTTACTCTAACCCTCTGTTCCCTTCCTTCTAAGTAAGTTTTTATCCATTCAAGACATTTCCACCTATGCTTGTTGCTTCTTAATAAGTCTCCCATGTGGGACAGTGTCAAATGCTTCTGGAAGTCTAGGAATATGCAATCTGCCCTGCCCTCTCTTTCCTGTAAGATTCGGATTAACTCATCATAAAATTTTAATGAGTTTGTTACTGTTGATCTACCTTTTCTGAGGTCATGGTGTCTCACTGACAAAAAGTTGAAGATTCCAAGTGAAGAAAGATATGTTTCTTTAGTAGTTTCTCCATAACATTGCAAACTGTGTGCGTGTGTGTGTTTGCGTGTTAATATTCGTATTGTACACCCCTTCGTGGCTGTTATTAATATATCTTCAAATAGTAATTCTTTGCGGCTCTATGTAAAATTCACGTCGCCCACTCCTGGAGAACTGTTACCTTGATAAAAAAAAATGCATATAAATTATAGTTAATTATTACAAAAAAGCAAAGCCAGAGAGGGGCCGTTTACTCGAGAGACACCACCAGTTCTCAAGTGGAAATGTATACGCTGCTGTATAAACTCCCCAAGTTATCCTATTAAGATAAGCTAGGAACTAACCCACCTACCTACCTAACATAACATAACCTAGGCTCTGCTAGATTTGGTCTCTCTACAATGTCTTATACTATTTTTTTCTATATACTTTGAGGAAATGCCAGCCCTGAAAAACACTCTACTGATAAGAATATTATTATTATTATTATTATTATTATTATTATTATTATTATTATTATTATTATTATTATTATTATTATTATTATTATTACGCATTTAAAAAAATAGATCATACGGATATTTTAAGTTTTATGAAAAATCTGATTCTTTGCTACGCAAAGCACTGACGCAACTAGGGAGAGAGAGAGAGAGAGAGAGAGAGAGAGAGAGAGAGAGAGAGAGAGAGAGAGAGAGAGAGAGAGAGAGAGAGACCCGCGTCACTAGTCTAACATAGCTTGGCTTGGGAAGAATGGAGTTATTCTGGGGCCCAGGACCCCAAATTTATCGTGAGGGTGGATTTTATTTAGGGGATGTGGAGGTGATATGGGGGAGAGGCATGCCTTTAAAGGGCAAATTTGGCGTCTTAACGCATAACTATTTTTGACATGGATGGTTCGAGCACTTTTCTCGGGAAATGACAGCCCCGTTTTCGACCCAAGCGCGGGGTGTGAGGAAGGGCATCCAGCTTGATTCCTCAGCTCCATCCTGTTCGTTTCCACCCTCATTCGAATGGAGGATTAATAGTAATACCTGTAACGACAAACTAATACGGCGTAGTTGTTTTTGTATTAGTGGTAGTAGTGGTGGTGGTGGTTGTGGTGGTGGTGGTTAAACAAACAAACAAACAAACATTTATTCCCATATGACAATGGCTATTCTTTTGCAAAACTAGGAGTACACTTATAAGTAGACATGTAATTAAACTAATAAGAAAATTAAAAGTACCTCGAGTCAAGAGATACATATAAAATTATAATAACAATAATCATACTGTAATAAAAATGTTAACAATTTAATGTTAATAATAAAGTAGTAATCGTAACACTCGTGACAGGATCGTTATTATAGGCATCATCACCATATTTTTATTCCTTACAATGAGAATAATAAGTTCTTAACTTAGGAATCAAAGAAAGCGAAATCTATTTACACATAGAATGGTTAGTGTTAAGGGAAATTGCATTAAATTATTAAGTTTGATTAGTGTGTAAGCAGTAACTATTTGTCCAAAAGAAAACTATATAGTTTGCCTTTGAAAGCTGTGGAGGAGTGTGAATTTTTAAGATGTTCTGGAATATTATTCCAGAGAACCATCTCTGAACCTGCATCTGTGTTTGTTCTCTGAATAAAGAGCTCACTACTCTGTCTTGTGTTGGTTCCCCTTATAGCCCTGACTATTTTGAAATTAAATAGCCAGCTAGGATGATAATGGTTCAAAATGTTGTATTAAAATATTTAAATAGCATAGAAAACCTTGTTTTCTGCCAGCAGCCACCCAAGTTTTTTGAGAGCTGGTGTGATATGGTCATATTTTCTTATTCCTCCCAGGGCAACTCCAGCTGCAAAATTAATAAGCTTTTGTATTCTATTTGTCTGAGTCTTATTGCTAGCTCCCCATACATTTGTGCAATAATTAAAGTGACATTCAATGTATATTTTTAAGGAGCTTACACCAATTTTTATTTTATGATAATCTTTATTCAATTTATTATGAAATCTAATTATTTTCAGTTTTTTGTTCACCTTGAGTATGGAAGAACTCAACTATGTTATTTGTTCAAGTTTAAATCCACTATTACTTGAACTGTTTACCTTATATTTTCAAAATATTACCATATATTTCTACTACTACTACTACTACTACTACTACTACTACTACTACTACTACTACTACTACTACTACTACTAGTAGTAGTAGTAGTAGTAGTAGTAGTAGTAGTAGTAGTAGTAGTAGTAGTAGTAGTAGTAGTAGTACTTATTTTTAATTAAAGTATTCAACATCCTTGGTCGAATAAGTTGCAGGTATGACTGATGATTTTCCAAAGTTCTTCGACTGTGAAACATATTGGACAACCTCTAAAGCACCAAGTTCCCTTCATTTCTTTTTTTTTATTATTATTATTAAATTCTTCAATTCAACTCTTATTTTCTGTTTCTACCCTCAAAACCTACATCACCAGAGCCTAAATACCTTATATATTCTACTCTGTAGTAGAACCTTGTCCTACCAAAGCAAGGCACTGCAGTTTGTAACAAAGAAAAGAGATGTAGCATCGCAACCTGGCACTTAGGAGAGCCGTTGGTTCTTTCTTTATGATATAACTTCGACATATCTTGATATAGGATACTAGATTATGGCTCCAATGCCCTCTACCCTTTTAGTGTCGGAAATACTAAAAGGAGTGGACGATTCATTGAGAGTACTACCAAATCTCTTATTTTTATTTCTTTTATGTCTACAGTCTTTAGTGCTTATTGGTAATTGCTTGAGGCCAGTGGGTAAAAAATTCTAATGTCAAAGAAACTTTCTGATGTCTTATCTAGTACTCTCTGGCACTTTAATCAGCTCATGTTTTGTTAGACTGTGAGCTGTCTTGTAAGACATTACTCCTCCAGTAATTATTGAAGGACAGGGTTTACTGCTAAATCCCTGCAGATTTCCTTCAATACTTTCGCAATTATATCTCAAACCTTACTCCTGTCTGATCAAGATATTTTTCCTACCCTAGGAGAAATATCTTGATCAACAGAATGTCTAAATCGACATTTGTTTGGTGTATCCTTAATTGGCCATCCATACCGCAGATCAGTGGCATTTGTAAATTCTTGTCTAATAAGAATGAACCATTTGCTTTTACTTAGTATGGACGTGATCCAGTTAGAGGCTCCAATCTCCTGATCCATTTGAATCTTTATTTTCATCAGAGAAGATATATGTATTAACAGCTCATGAAAATGCTCCATATGCATACTGTGGTGACTTTTAGAAATATAGTCCATTCTTGTGTATCATAGTCAATTATATCTATTTGTGTGGAATTTTGGCAACCAAAGGGGATCCTTTTGGCTGGGTTGATTAAGCTCAGACATCCTAATCATAGTGGTAAACTAGGCAATTCCACTTCAGCATTAGTACACACGTGTCCTTTTGACTTTATATCCCGTGCTGCTTTCGGTCTAAGATTGTTCTTGATATGTAGTTCCAGTTTTGTCTCATACTAAGCGTGGCAGTGTTGTATGCCAATTGGGTTATCTGTTTACAAATTCTGTCAGTTTATGAACCCCCAATATTGTTAGGACAAATTTAGCCTTGAAACCTTGTGATCCAATGATTACTGTCGGAAAACACTTTCAAAATTCAGATATTTCAATATTTGGAGTTTCTAAAGTATCAGTATTTGTTGAAATTTTTTAGATTTTATTGATAAGCATAACTATATTGCATTTGGGCAAGATCATCTGTCCAGTCCTATGTCTCTGAGTCTTCCCCGCCACTCCTTTATGTAATCAGCACTTCTAGTACCCCGCAGATCATAAGCAGTCAAGAATTATTCTGATACTCAGTTTTCTCAGGAAGTCAGGTAGACCTATGTCACGCATGGCCATGGTAACAACATCACTTGAGTTGTTCCTTCAGTTGATTTTATATTATCATTACTTTATTTTTCATTATTCCAATAACTATTACTACTACAACTATCAATACTCACAGTAATTTTTCAGGCGAAAATTTCAAGTAATACATAATCTTTGCTTTTCTCATGCTAGATTTCATATTCCACACATGCTCTAACATCTACATAAAAATCTGAAAATTTATAATTTTTAAATTTTCATCTCGGGTACTCTGGTATGGGACACCAATATTCAATTGCCTGTATTCAGTTGAAACCTTGTAACTGGTTTTCTGTGAATTGGCCTTATACTAACGAAAGGATGCGTCTTGTTAAAGCTTTTTTTTTTTTTTCGAGGTACGCATTCAGTTTCTTGAGGAAAACTAACTAATATGATTTTGATAAAAATTTCAGGAAAATGTGGCATCAGTAACTAATATAACAGATAAGAACTTTTACCATGAATGCCTCTGACACCAACAGGTTGGGCACAGCTTAACTGCGTAAGGATGTAGAAAAGTTTTACATTTACCCTGCACATCCTCACTCTTATTCATCAGCCGTATAGTGGCAAGGGAAAGGCTTAAAAAAGAAGGGATTTCCAATCTTGTGCTACCCTATCCCATTTGGTCCATCCTTTTAATAGGTAATAATAATAATAATAATAATAATAATAATAATAATAATAATAATAATAATTATTATTATTATTATTATTATTAGTCTACTACTACTACTACTACTACTACTACTACTACTACTACTACTACTACTACTAATAATAATAATAATAATAATAATAATAATAATAATAATAATAATAGTAGTAGTAGTAGTAGTAGTAGTAGTAGTAGTAGTAGTAGTAGTAGTAGTAGTAGTAGTAATGCTAATAAGTAATAACGATTATTACGTATGGATGCATGTATCATATGTTGTAGTGATCATATTTGTTCAAGGTAAGCAAGAAAGGTAACTGTCAGAATTGTTGACGGTCATGGCAACAAAGCTGTCTGTTATTTGTCTGTAATTACAGTAGATAAACCATAAATAAGCCTTATGCACAGATTCTCCAGAAAACAGAAAGAACAAGAACAATATGAACAAGAGCAAAAAAAAAAAAAAAGAAATTGGCATAAACTCGAAAAAATGTTGCCCTTTTTTTTTCGTCTTCTTTTGGCAGAGAGTATAAATTTCTTGCTTTGCATGATGCTACACAAACTAGACTTCTTTTTTCTTTATTTTTCTCTTTCCGTCCTTCATTCTCTTCTTCTACCACAGTTATGATCTCAGTCCTTATTTTCCCCATATTCTTCTGCCACCGTTATATCTATCTCTTTCTTCTGCTTCTTCCCCTAATACTTCAAATTGCTTCTTCACCTATTTCTGCTTCACTTCAGTCATCTTCTACTGTTATTTAACTCTCATTTTAACATTACTGTATATTATAATTTTCCTTCCAATTCTTCCCATTTTTTTTTCTAATCCTCTCTCTCTCTCTCTCTCTCTCTCTCTCTCTCTCTCTCTCTCTCTCTCTCTCTCTCTCTCTCTCTCTCTCTCTCTCTCTCTCTCTCTCCGTTATCTGTTTACGTTCTATCTCAGAACTTAAACGGGATTATGTGAAAGAACATGCAAAATTCATCCCCTTGGATTGAATGAGCATTACAATAATTATTATTATTATTATTATTATTATTATTATTATTATTATTATTATTATTATTATTATTATTATTATTATTTACGTATTTATTAGCGATATTATCTACCCATACTTGCAAAATATTCAAGGAATCTGCATTTGAGTTTCATAAAATATATAATAAAATTTACTTATTAGTTCGTGTGTGTGTGTGTGTGTGTGTGTGTGTGTGTGTTATATATATATATATATATATATATATATATATATATATATATATATATATATATATATATATATATATATATAAACGCACACACAATCTGTAAAGGAACCGCGGTAGCTCAGTGGTAGAGTGCGTTAGTCGCAAAGCGACCAATACTGTTTCTTACCACCGCAGGACTTAGAAGAACAGTTAGCTTTAATTCCTGGCTCCATCATGTCTGTGTCCAGTCTCATTCGAATGGGGAGTAATATTAACACATAATATATATATATATATATATATATATATATATATATATATATATATATATATATATATATATATATATATATATATATATATGCGTGTGTGTATGATTGCGTGCGTATAGATAAAGGTATATCGATAGCTAGATAATTTCCCTTCTCACAACTTTACTAATAAATAGATGGTGCCCCAAAGAAGAATTAATAGCTTCAGAGAGAGAGAGAGAGAGAGAGAGAGAGAGAGAGAGAGGAGAGAGAGAGAGAGAGAGAGAGAGAGAGAGAGAGAGAGAGAGAGAGAGAGAGAGAGAGAGAGAATTACTACCTTCCGAGAAGAACAGTTAGGCTACGTTTCCACTAGGCTGCAAAACGCTGCTTCTGTTTTTCGCAGCCTCTGCCTGAGTTTAGGTGATACATGTAATCCTATGGAGCTGTTTCCACTAGAGGCTGCGTTTCGCAGCTGCGAAACGCAGCCTCTAGTGGAAACAACTCCATAGGATTACATGTATCACCTAAACTCAGGCAGAGGCTGCGAAAAACAGAAGCAGCGTTTTGCAGCCTAGTGGAAACGTAGCCTTAATATTCAGTTTTCCTCTCTGTCCCATTCTTTGTTTATCAACTGTTGCAATGGTGCCAAATGTACTTACCTGGCTCAGAAAGGTGCCAGATCTTCACTCAGGAACTATACCAATAGAAAATTTTCTATTGGATGCATAAAACGTTTTGAAATACTCTCTACATGCGCAAAAATAATTTTGAATATTTCTATTACTTTAATTTCTTGAAAATAATGTGTAAAATATACCTTTAACTGCCAAGGCAGTGTTGATCTAAATTTTTCATCGTGTATATATATCTGCATAGAGCCGATATTTATATTTTGAATCTACATCATCGTTTGTAAGAGCAGAACTGATATTTTCACTCCTTTGACACGCTAAAAATGCTTTTAATATATAATGACATCATCAGTATTTGGTCACGTGATCAAGTTCTAGCGATCAGCTGGGAACTGTCAACGGTCGCAGGATGCAGTCAGAGTTCACTATTTTCCAGTACATAAAATACGATTTCTAAATGTTGTGTTCAAGGATTCTCTCCTCTCTCTCTCTCTCTCTCTCTCTCTCTCCTCTCTCTCTCTCTCCTCTCTCTCTCTCTCTCTCTCTCTCTCTCTCTCTCTCGGTTTTAGGGATACTCCTTTAAGCAGTTGTTATGCAAAGTGCAGTCCCGAATTTTGCTAATTATTCCATTACCTATAATTTGTGAGAGATTATTTTATTTTATTAATTTATTGCGCCAAGGCGTCAGACATTACATGAATTCATACAAATAATGCTTCAAATGGAGAGAGAGAGAGAGAGAGAGAGAGAGAGAGAGAGAGAGAGAGAGAGAGAGAGGAGAGAGAGAGAGAGAGAGAGAGAGAGAGAAGCTGTGATCAAGGACTTTTGGAGCTTGCCAAAACAAGTATCTTTAACTTGAAGCTTGTGAATGATAATTTTTGGCACTCAGTTGGTAGTTTCTGGCATCTTACACCAGCTGAGCCGTGTTTGTCTTCCCGGGAGGGGATGAGAGGAACTCTGAAACCTCTACCAGTCTACCTTCCTCCCCAGTATTGATCTGTCCCTCGTACAGATAAGTACTCCGCGGGATTTCCATCTCAAGGCACCTTCATTTGTAAGTAAACTACGAAACATTAGTAAAAAATAATATTATTAGTATAATACAGCAAATATAGTTCTCCAGTTAGATGTCAGAAGCGGTTTCATATTTAACTTTTCTTGTGTTGGGAAGCAATGGCCAACATATAATTTTTTTAGGTTCCAGGAAACGCGATCCATCTATTACGAGTGATATAATAATAATTTTAATAAAAAAAAGTCTTAAGCCTGATATACACTTATTATCAAACTGATAAACGTGATACTTCTGTAAAATAAATTGTTTATACCGAAGACTGTTGCTAATGAAAAAAATCTGTAAAAAATAATTAGTGTGCATTTGTTCTATTACTGTTCTTTGTACATTTCAGTTTTCACCTTCAAATTACGTTTTCACGAAAGTTAATAAAACAAAACAAAAAAGTTTTAAGAGACCTTTTAGTTGGGTGACTTTCTATGAAACTCAGCCATTGGGAGGGTTTGAACTAAAGGGGGGAGGGGTTGACCCACTTGGCCCTTCCTTCCGCTGCTGTATATGAATTCCATAGTTAGTAGTCGTAGTAGTGGTAGTAATAATAGGAACAAAAATAACTGAAGTACAAAAAAAATCATATACATTTTATCTGGGCGACTATAAAGGTGTTTGTTTGTCTGAACTGAATATCTGTTGCCAGGGCGTTTTCTGTGAGAAAACGAGATTCTACTTTATTATTATTATTATTATTATTATTATTATTATTATTATTATTATTATTATTATTATTATTATCATTTGGAAATGTAATCTAATTGCTAGTAGTAGTAAGCAGTAGTGATGGAGGTGTGAAATAATATAGTGACAGGGCAATACGTATTAACATAAATGCAGACAGAAAATAATAATATATCTCTGTCTATCAGCAATGACTAAGGAAGTTGTGCCAAAGGTATTATTTTAACATTACTCAAGGACTACAAGTCCCAGTGCACAGGCAGTCGTATGACAGACATTAAACAGGATCTCTCTCTCTCTCTCTCTCTCTCTCTCTCTCTCTCTCTCTCTCTCTCTCTCTCTCTCTCTCTCTCTCTCTCTCTCTCTCTCTCTCTCTCTCTCTCTCTCATAAAGTGTGTTGTTCTGTTTTTTGTTTATCTATTATGTATATTACCCATCCGTATGTCCTATTTTCTTTCATTCTAGTTATCTATTGGTTTATACCTCCATAAAATCCGCACACGAGTAATTTAAATGTAAATTCGTATATATATATATATATATATATATATATATATATATATATATATATATATATATATATATATATATATATATATATATATATATATATATATATATATATATATATATATATATATATATATGAGAGAGAGAGAGAGAGAGAGAGAGAGAGAGAGAGAGAGAGAGAGAGAGAGAGAGATGTAATTATATCATTATTGATAATTTCCCTCTATCTATATATATACAAGTATCCATCTATCTTCCAAGGCTAAAAATCACGTCACATGAAATATTTATTATTATTATTATTATTATTATTATAATTATTATTATTATTTATTATTATTATTATTATTATTATTAAGAGTGTATTATTATGAATGGTCTTGTCATTGAGAATGGTGACCTTTTTCTTCTGTATCTGATAGGCAATCCCTACTTTCCTTTGCCTGCTAGCATCGGTCTATCTGTTTACAGATAGGCGGTTGAAGACCATCTTGACTCCCTATCTGGATAAGTACAGTTATGTCCTTTTCCCTTTACCTATCTTATTATTTAATTTATCATAGCAGTTGGCAAAGTCTGCCTATAATATGCAAAGAAAGGAAATCCCTAAAGAATTAGGACCTGCTTTTTATTAGGAGCGAAGAAAAGTTAGGATAGGTTACAATAAGAGTTTGGCCTCTAAGCCCAAATACTAACAACATAGCCTAACTTAACGTTTCTTCACTGTTGATAAAAGGCAGGGCCCAATTTTTGAGGAGCTCTCCAAAGAGAGTACATACTATTTAGGGAGGAATACTCATCTTTCGTTCTCCTCCCCCCAAATCATCTGGGTATCATGGCTTGGTACCGTTTGCCAGCTTAATTAACTAAATGTGCATACGGGAAAGATCCCTATGCTCGTAACCCCCCGATTCTTGGTCGAGAGAGAGAGAGAATTCCTACCTTGTCTTTTGTAATCAACTGATATTTATCGTATTACAGCTCATCATTACTTCTGCTACTACTACTACTACTAGTAATAATAGTTACGTACTTCTCATGATAATGAATATCTTCTGCATAACAGGAAGTAATATTGGTGAGGGCGGGGAGGGTATACCGGAAGTGAGACCGGTATGAGGGAGAAAGAGATAGGCCCTCAATAATGAGGGAGCGAAATGCATTTGCGATTATAGCTTGCATAGTCTGTATAATGGAAGAGCTAATATTATGAGATCACTTCTGAGTATTTCAATATGCATATTCCGAGGGGGTGACATTCTTCCTCCGTTAACACCCTGCGTGTCGTAAATGTGGACTTAAATAGGCGGAGCGAGGGGACTAGGAATCCCCTCTCTATTTGCTTCCCACAGAGTCAAGGTGATTAGCTATGACTCAGCTATCCCCCTTTTAAGGAGATATGTAGCTGTTTTGTATGAACAGAGACTTCTAAATGTTATTTTTATTACTTAGTTTGATTGTTAAATACATGGAAATTAAATATAAATGCAAAACCAATATGCAAAAATAAATATAAGCGAATAAATTGAATTTTTTTTTGCTGATAATACAGGTCTTTTTTTTCTTTTTTTTTTTTAACTAGTAACTTGTGATGCCCAAGGACCACCTGTATTTTGGCACTAGGGCCAAAGACCTTGCTTTCTACCCACGCACAAAGTGCAAGCTCAAAAAGACATTTTATCTTTTTAGAAACAACAAACTAAAAAAAAAAAAATGGAACAACTCGGTCTGTAATCACTCTGTTCCTGTTGAAAACAACAGTTATCATTGAGTTTCCAGAACTGAAAATGTAACTTAATTCACAAAATACAACAGCTGTTCAATCGGATACAAATTTGAACAACGCGATAAGTATAGGTTTGACTTAAATTTTATAAAGTTAATTTCCTCCTGTTCGTATAACACTCGATGAAAAAAAAAAATAGGAGCGTAAAAAATAAAACGTTGAAAAAAGCTGCATCAGTGGCTGGGAAAAAAAAAGGGCAAACTTGTACCTTACACAAATCTACAGTATTAATTTGTAAGATTTCTGATCTCTTAGTCTGTATTATTCTAAGGCCTTCGTGTATTTCTGATCCCAATAATCTGATTCGTATTTGAAGTAAATAGCCTACACTAAGAATCCAAATGCTATTGCGTAATAGTGTTAGCTGATGTTCCTCGAGCATGTTACATTTCAAATACAGTATAAGTGAGTTATTATTATTATTATTATTATTATTATTATTATTATTATTATTATTATTATTATTATTGTTGTTGTTATTGTTATTTTGTGTATAAATATAGATGTTGAATCGTGGTGAACGCGTTAGATTACATTACCAGTTTTATTCTGATCTTTGATTTATTCATTGTTATTGTATATGTAATACTCATGAAGGCGTTTAATGCCATTTTCTGGAACTCAGGGAGTGCCTGCGTTTACACATTCTGAAGTAATACCATTAGAAAATTAAATGAAAAAAAATAAAGTAGCCTAAATGATCTGAACGTTAAGATACTGCCAGCAGTGGCCTTCACACTGGTGCACTTATTGTGATTGCTACCTCTGCTTCCCATAGTTCATTCTCTCTCATCTACGATTTTTGCTTCCCTTCTTGGAACAGGGTGGGTTCAGTCCTAGTGAAGAGATGAGTGGTCTTTGTCTTCCTCTGCACATGTTCTCTGATTCTTATTTCTTTACCTTGGGCGAGGGACAAGATTACCTTCTCCGTGTCGTCGTAAAACTCGACTAAACGGAGTGGAGCAAGGGGACTGTGTATCCCCTACTTTATATTTTCATCTCTCAAAGAATCAACGTTTTGCTTTGATCTGGTCACCCCCTTATAAGGGGAATTAACCTATGGTTTTTGTATGTGAATAGACCAGCGCACTAGGGAGGCCCCTGTTTGTCACAACTTAGTAGATTGGAAGTTTATTGACAAACCATTCCGTAGAGAACACTAGCTTTCCATTATATTGGGGGGGGGGGATTGTGTCACCGGGGGGGTCAATGATAATTGCCTCATCGGGCCCGGGCATCAAGAAGACGTTTAGAAGAAAGTAACAGTGTAAGGACAAAGGAGAAATACAAAATGGTAAACTGTAAAGACAGGCTGGATGAATTCAAAGTAATGAAGAATTAATTTAAAAATGACGAGACAGACAGCAAAGCAGAGATGGAGAGTGTTGCGACTTGTCAGACGTGAAGGGATGATAATAATGCGATGTGTAAGAATAGACCAGAATGTTTGGTATATATGTAGGCAAAGCAGAAACCCCCGTTACTGAAGCAAGTCTTAACATCGAGCTGTCATGGTCAGTCATATAAAGACCAAAAGACCTTAAGTTGAAGTATTGCAACGGGCGGCTGATCCCATGGGCCAACCTACTGCTAAAACATTTACTTGTTGAAAGAATTTGTCTGTCAGTATATATATATATATAATATATATATATATATATATATATATATATATATATATATATATATATATATATATATATATATATATATACGCTGGCAACTTCAGCAGAGTTTAAACTTTAATCCTGTTGTACTCTCTCTCTCTCTCTCTCTCTCTCTCTCTCTCTCTCTCTCTCTCTCTCTCTCTCTCTCTCTCTCTCTCTCTCTCTCTCTCTCTCTCTCTCTCTCTCTCTCTCTCTCTCTCTCTCTAGGGGTGCCAAAGAACTTCTTTATGTAATACTTACGAAATAGCTAAGCTGGCTGGGAAAAGATGCATCGAAGTTATGGTAAAACATTATTATTATTAGTATTATTATTACTATTATTATTATTATTATTATTATTATTATTTCTACTACTACTGCTCACAGATGTTAAGTACAATTAGTATGCATCAGGTACACGAAATTATATAAATAATTCCTATTCAACATACTTAAGTACTAGAGTATAAAGTACTGGTGATGAACTTCATCCTGTGGTTTCATAATTAGTTTTTTTTTCATGATTAATTTTTGAGAGGATAAAGTAAATTTGTGGAAAATTATATTGCAATAAATTCGATATTTGGCATAACTACTACAACGATACCAGCCGTAATTATCACATATAGCCAGAACTGGGGTAAGGGTGGAATCCCTATTGAAGGGAATGCCATAAGAAATAAAAAAAAAAAAATTTAAAATGAAAATAATGGAGAGAAAAATTACAAAACTTAGAGAGTAAAAATTGGGAAAATATTACACAAGAAAATATATATATATATATATATATATATATATATATATATATATATATATATATATATATATATATATATATATATATATATATATATATATATATATATATATATATATATATATATATATATATATATATAAATTGGAAAAGAGACAATTGACACCAGAGAAAGACAGAAGAGCTAGAGAAAAAGGAATAAAAAGCTTTGAATGAGAATAGAATTCCCAAGCAAGAGAATAATAATAATAAAAAAGAGTTGGTTGATAGCTTAAATATGTTGGTACAAGTACAATGCTATCTTCTGAGGTAGAGGAATACTCTGCTATCTTCTGAGGTAGAGGAACTAATATTTTAGAATGTACAAATAAGGGAAGTTATTTAACTGTTCACAAGATATTATCAGAAGTCGAGTACACACCAGGAGGATAAAACGTTCTCAGATTATGTAATAGATCTGTGTGTGTGTGTGTATATATATATATATATATATATATATATATATATATATATATATATATATATATATATATATATATATATATATATACATATTATTTTTTTTAATACGAATGTGACACCAGGACGGGCCAAAAAACAATATAATAAAACTGCCCTCATCGGGCCTGGGCACGAAGAAAACAAAGTAAAGAGAAACAGAGATGGAGAGTGCTGTGGCTTGTCAGATGGGAAGGGATAATAAGAGATGTGTAACGAATATCCAAATATATTCGGTGTTGATGTAGGCATAGAAAAAGAACATATATATATATATATATATATATATATATATATATATATATATATATATATATATATATATATATATATATATATGTGTGTGTGTGTGTGTGTGTGTGTGTGCGTAATTACCAAATTGTACTTACGGGAAAGAGCCCCATGCTCGTAACTCCCCGTCACCTAGTCGGTTCCATTTTTGTACCTAGTAATACTTCAATGGAACCGACCAGGAGACGGGGAGTTACGAGCATGGGGCTCTTTCCCGTGCGATTACCTAATTGTGTTTACGGGAAAGAGCCCAAAGCTCGTATCTTCCCGTCTCCTCATCGGTTCCATTTTATACTTAGTGATACTTATCATACCTGTCCTTAAAACTATGGATTGAGATAGCATTAACTACCTCCTCGCTTAGCCAATTCCAATTATCAACTACTCTTACACTGAAAAAGTATTTCCTTACATCCTGCGAAGAAGTTTTCTTACGAAGCTTCAAACTATGACCTCTAGTTCTAGAGCCAGCCATATCAAAATATCGATCCCTATCCACTCTATCATAACCATGAAGGAATTTAAAGACTGTCACCATATCCCCCCTCACTCTTCTAGCTTCGAGTGATGGTAAGTCTAATTCCCTCAGCCTCTCATCATAACTGAGATTGCGTATTTCTGGCACCAGTTTCGTGGCATGTCTTTGAACTTTTTCAAGCTTAGCTATGTGCTTTTTCAAGTGCGGATTCCAAAAGGGGGCTGCATATTCGAGTTTTGGCCTCACATAGGTTACATAAATATTTCTGAACATTTCCTTGTCCATGTGCCTGAAGGCTACCCTTACATTTGATAAGAATGCATATGCTGCCCTTACTATGCCATTTATATGTATTTCTGTGTGTGTGTGTGGAAATGAGGTAGTACTGGAAAATGTGGATAAAGTTGATTACTGGGAAAAAGTAATAGGAAAAATGAGATGTTATGATTGAGAGAGCAATTTCCTTTACTGAAACTTAAGCTTACATATGCAGCACCCTTCAGGGATCCGCACTTGAAAATCATACAGTAAGTTGGAGAAAGTTCAAAGATATGCTACGAAATGGGTAACAGAGATTCGTACAGTATTTTCAATTGAGGAAAGGCTGAGGGAGTTAGACTTATCATTCCTAGAAGAAAGGAAGAATATAGTAACGGATTTTAAAGTTCTTAGTTATTTTGACCAAGAGACAAGTTACGAACAATGATATCTCTCTCTCTCTCTCTCTCAATTATGAGGAAAGGCTGAGGTAGTTAGACTTATCATTCCTAGAAGAAAGGAAGAATATAGTAACGGATTTTAAAGTTGTTTATTATTTTGACAGACAAGTTACGAACAATGGTCTCTCTCTCTCTCTCTCTCTCTCTCTCTCTCTCTCTCTCTCTCTCTCTCTCTCTCTCTCTCAATTATGAGGAAAGGCTGAGGTAGTTAGACTTATCATTACTAGAAGAAAGGAAGAATATAGTAACGGATTTTAAAGGTGTTTATTATTTTGACAGACAAGTTACGAACAATGGTCTCTCTCTCCTCTCTCTCTCTCTCTCTCTCTCTCTCTCTCTCTCTCTCTCTCTCTCTCTCTCTCTCTCTCTCTCTCTCTCTCTCTCTCTCTCTCATTTAAGGAATCCCTACCTTCCAGAAGGACTGTCCACCCTTCGCGGGAGTACCAACAAAATCGATATCTTGTTACTTCACGGAAATATAAGGGAATTAAAATATTCTACTACTTCAGTTGGTGCGCTTCGCTTAAAACTGAAAAAAGCCGAGGCTGTTTCAATAAACAAGGATAATAAATCATCTTATACATTTTTCCGCCGATATTACTATCAAGAATAAATATTAAGAGAAAAATAAGATTAGTAAAAGGTTTATTCTATTTTAACCTGAATGTTGGTAAATGGTTTAATGACGTTTGTCTAACACAGAGTTCGGGTAACTGCCAAAATATGATGACATACGGAGGGGGATTTCAAGGCTGAGAAAGACGTCAAGACAGAGCGAAACTATTATTATTATTATTATTATTATTATTATTATTATTATAATCATCATTATATTTATAGCTATTATAATTATTGTTGTTGTTGTTGCTGAACTTTCCAATTGGGTTTTGCGAGATCTCTTATGCACTTATTAAATTCTTTTTGCTTGCCTCCACTCCCAGTCAGTTTTTTTTTTTTATCTGTACATTCATCATTTTTAGTTTAAATATTATTTACTGTTACATAATATATGCTTATTGGCAAACTGTTCCAACTATTGACTACTCTTTGAGAGGTAAAAAAAAAAAAAAAAGTATTTTCTGGTATTTTCAGAGCATTATTTCTTGTAATTCAAGCTCTCATGACCCCTTTTTGCATATTTTTTTTCTGATATAGTTTATTGGCTTTTATATGTTCTAATCATTTCATTCTTTCAAATACCTCTATCCTGTCTCCCCTAAACCTTCTCTCCTCCTATGTTGTCATTTCCAATTTATTATTGCATCTTTCTACATAAGACAAAAGTAAGAGATATTAGAAAATATGTACAGGACAGTTGTAACGATCTCAATCGAGTCACAGCTTTTGGTGATATTGATCAAAACAAATGGCCGCACACCCACACACACTTTTTCAGTGTAAGAGTAGTTGATAATTGGAATTCGCTAAGCGAGGAGGTAGTTAATTCTATCTCAATCCATAGTTTTAAGGACAGGTATGATAAGTATAACTAAGTATAAAATGGAACTGATCAGGAGACGGGAAGATACGAGCTTTGGGCTCTTTCCCGTAAACACAATTAGGTAATCACACACACACACACACACACATCTCAACTGAGAGTCAAACTCGAGACCTCCTCGCTGAAAACCTAATACTGATCCGGGCGTAGCTAAGATTAATGGATTTTCCGTCTCACAAAAATCTCCTTAAACATTTATCAGAATTTTTATATTTTTTTTTTTCCATACAGGTCCAAATTACCAAGCTGTAATGAATACAATACTAGCACATATATACACAAACTTTATTTGGAGAATATGATGTTGACAACTTCAAAAAAAAAGATTCTATTAAAATAAATTGCATGTACATATCCGTGTATGTAACTGAAAATACGAATGCTAGAGAAAAACCTGCTTGCTATCGTTATTCCGAACAGCTTTAATCTCAGAATGAAGTTGTAGTTCTTATATTCTTTGCCTAACGGTTCATGCGACTTTTTTTTTTCTTCTAGATATACTCCCCAACTTACAGTGCTATGAGTAAGAGAGCTTGTTTTACTATTGATTTGCTGAAAATAATCGATAAACTTTCTCTCTCTCTCTCTCTCTCTCTCTCTCTCTCTCTCTCTCTCTCTCTCTCTCTCTCTCTCTCTCTCTCTCTCTCTCTCTCCAAATGAAATCAATATCGTACATTCAGTTAACTGTAAGCACATACAGATAGGTAACTAGTAAGCATATATATATATATATATATATATATATATATATATATATATATATATATATATATATATATATATATATATATATATATATATATATATATAGATAGATAGATAGATAGATAGATAGACAAACAGACAACTAAAGGTTATTGAGGAATTGACATCTGAGCAAGTACTCAGGTCAGGTATATCTGCCTATTTAGAACGCAGCCAAATTGACAGACGAATAGATAGGCGGATAAGTAAATATATATAGAGTACTTATCCATTTGGCAAGAAGATAATGTTCCAACTCTGACTTTGGTAGATAGATAAATAGCATGAATAGATAAAGACTATGTACTCAGCAGGTGTGCAAGAAAATATTCTTTTTGCCAATTAGTATCGACTTGTGTATAACAAAGGAATGAATCTTGCAATAAGGAGTGGCACTCCCTTAATCCCCCCGTGGCCTCCCCTAGAAGGCTAAATCTGGCATCCCTCCCTCTTCCCACACTCTGGCATTCTTAATTATTCTAGTGTTTCAAATAGCTACCTGTATATATTCACTCACCCTACATATAGTATTCGTTTTTTTAGCAAAAATTAAGGGGCATTAATACCAGACCACAGTCAGCCATATTATTTGCCCACAAGCAAAGATATCTGTTATTTCTGTCCATTATGCATTCTTCTTCTTAAAAACAATAGTTATGTAAAAACACATTTTGTGTTATAATTTAAGAGATAGTTCCTGATATATTAATTGCTAAAGATACTTGTGTAATGCAAGAAACACATTCTGCCTCTTAAGAAGCTGAACTGGAGGCAATTTATGGACAGAAATGGATGTTTTAATTTCCTGATTGGAGTCTTCGAACATGCATTACCTATTTTGAAGCCCGTCTATAAATTTATCCAAGCCCATTATATGCAGTTATAATAATTCTTGATCAGATACTGAGGACAAACCTTATAAGCATATTGTACAAACAGGCATGTTTTGAATATGTAAGATAAGGGTAAAGATGGAACAGTCTCTTGACAAATACTCAGGACTGGCAAAAGTGTCTGTTATAAAGTCTGTGCGTCATATAAGTTTTGTACAAAGAAACATGTTATACTTAACAGATATGATGTTAAGTGATTTTATTTTATATCTATTGGTTGCAAAGCTAGCACCATCATGTATGTTAGTGTCTGTGTACACATGTATTGTGATTTTCATGAGCACATTTCACTTTGTTTCTTTCATATCATTTACCTCACTCAGTGTTAGCACAAAATATCGTGCACCATTAGATGACAGACAGTTTATTTCATAATTAAGCTACCAGAAAGATGATTGTCTGATTTTAATTTCTGTACTAGTTTTTACACTATTTCTTCTGTTCAAAGCTTTCCTACATTTGAAAGCAAAATGGCCCTCTTGCCTGCAATTGCTACACTTTTTCATAAGCAGGACACTTGCATTTCTTCATGATGTGTAATTCACAGACTTTACACTAAATGATTAGCATTTGGTACAGTTTTGGGATTCAAATTTCTTAAGCTTAGAAATCTACTTATTATGACTGCTAACCTTATTTTTCAGAAATCACCTTCATTGCACATATCAGCACACATTTCCAAACTAAATTCCTAACCTTGAGCAGTTTAGTTCGAACCTTGAGTCTGTAATGCCCAAAACAGTACGGTCTCTACCACGTAGTTTACACAATTTCCACAATAGAGTAACCTACACTGTGTGTAAGTTAATTAGATAGCATCAAAAAATATTGGTAATATGCAAATCTGTTTTGATCCAAAAGAACTCAACATGGCTCTGATGTGAGAACATTTTACTCTGCCTGTTTTTGAAGAAAATCTACACGAATTATGTCAGACTACGATGTATTTTAAATCTTATTTAGTGTCAGCTTATTGACATGTGATACATAATAAAACTTCAAGACTGTTGACTATTTTCCAAATCTTTTTTTTGATAAATGCCTATGGCTACAAATTTCCTTTGCATTTAATGTATCCTGTTACATGTTTTAGAGACATACCATAAGTTCATTTTCTAATTTACCTGGGTTCATTTGCTTAGCAGAGAACATTATTGTGCATAGTAAAACTCAAAGATGACAAGAACAGAATGCTCAACTAAACAAGGATAAATTTATGCTGCGAACAAACAGTATCTTTTTGCATGTGTCATGTCATTACCAAGAAAGGTCTTTGGTCTGATCTTGGGAACATGAGAGCCATTTCTAATATATTAACTTCCAAAGTTCTTGATGATTTGCGTTGTTTTATATGAATGGTAAATTACGTCTAAGTTTTTATCACTTGAAGCTAATGTTTTACATCCACTTTATATAAGCTAATTACAGAAATTTAAATTTGTGAGCAGAGCACTTTCAAGTCGAGAGATACTATGCTCAGATTGAGAGGGAAATGCTTGCTATTCTTTATTCTCTAAATAATTTTCATATCTTCCTTTTTGGTAGCATTGTGGAAGTAATAATAGACTACCAACCCATTGTCTCTGTAGTGAGGAAAGTTCATGCATATGCCCGTAGCAACTTAAAGCTCCTTGCACATGAATATGATTTTGAAGTATCCTACAAGCCTGGAAAGGACATTCCATTTGCTGATGTTTAGTCACGTGCTTCTCCTTCCAGTTTGTTGAATGAGGAAGAAATATTTTTTAAAAATTTGTCATTCTCTTCATTTAAGGCATTTCTTCTTGATGAAATGGCCTTTAAGATTTAGCTGGATGATACTTTAAAGCTTCTGAAACAGTCCCATACAGAAGGTGGATATGCAAACAAAAGCTTGTTACTGCAACATCTTACACCTTTCCTCAATTTCAGAGATGAAATATCTGTACAAGATGAAATCATTCCTCGTTGTGAATGTGTGTTAATTCCTGCATGAATATGCTATGAATTGAAAAAGAAGGTCCACGAAGGACATTCTGGTGTAAAGCTATGTCTTCACTGAGATCGAGAACTGATGTACTGTACTGGCCAGGAATCTCAACTGACATCCAACATTGTGTTGAGTCATATGACTTATGTTTGTCATACTTTGTCAAACAACCTCAGGAACCATTGCATCTCCATGATGTTCCTTGCTGCTCATGGCAGAAGGTTGGAACTGATAATTTTATTATCGAGGGGAGATATTATTTGGTTATTGTTGACTATTTCCGTCAGTTCTTTGAAGCTGATTACTTACCAGACACTACGTCTGACACTTATTACCAATTTGAAAGATACTTTTGCTCAACATAGCATTCATGATGCTTTAATTTCATAAAATAGACATCACTATAAGTCTAATGATTCTTCTCTTTTCTCACAATAGTTGGAATCTCATTAGCCTATTAGTCCCGGGAAAAGCATAGCAAATGGAACAGTTAAAGTTCTCAAGAATTTGATAAAGACATGTAAGAAAACTAATAAAGACCTGTACCTCGGTCTTCTGAATATCAGAAACATTCCCCAAGAAGGCATGGAAACAAGCCCAGTGTAAAGTCTAATGGGAAG
Organism: Halocaridina rubra; assembly: GCA_037179515.1. NCBI lineage: Eukaryota > Metazoa > Arthropoda > Malacostraca > Decapoda > Atyidae > Halocaridina > Halocaridina rubra. Next base: position 47,972 of record JAXCGZ010015159.1, read on the forward strand.
ACGCACTAAATTAGCACTCCCAAACATATCAAAATGCATTGTACCCGCTTAAGTTTTCAGTAGAAGAGGAGTAGAGAAGAGATGGAATATAAACAATTATCTGCTGCTGACTGTCATGAGAGTCATAATCCATTAAAGGCATTGAATGTTGGAGATACAATAAAAGTACTGCAATGAAAAGAATGGAAGTAGGTAACTGTTGATAAGAAACTCAATGGTTGAAGCTACAAAGTGTCAGCTTATGATGGTGAAATTTTTTCTTAGGAACTGTCAATTCTTAAGAAAATAAGTGATTTCTTGAGAACAAGTTGTGGGAACGCCTACTGTTACTCCCACTTTGTATACCAGCTCTATTTTTCCTGATTATATTACTACGATTAATTGTAATGATAATATTCAGAATAATATTCTCCATATTAAAGTGTTGTCGTATCCTACTCTTATATCACGAAGCCAAGTCTTGAACAAGCAATATCCAGTAGAACAAATAAATCTTCTGAGGGGATAATTCTTTAATGAGTTGTATTTTCTTAGAAAATCTGTTTAGCATGACACTAGTCCAGTGAATGATGTAAAATATCACTGCCTATGTTAAACTTTGTGTTTCTTGAATATATGAGTGTTTTTGTCATTAGTATTTAATTTGTGGTAGTGATGTTGTGGTTTAGCATTTATATATTTTGCACATTATTTTAATTATTTGCAAGTTGCAAGCCCGCTTTGATCAGTATGCATGGTATTTGAGTTTTCTCTATTTAGGATAAGGATGTTAAGTAATTATATTTCATATTTATTATATATGAAGTTATTACCAAACTGTATGCTAGTGTTTGCTTATGCAAGTGTTTTCTTTTTGTTTTAAGAAAGTTTTCAGAATACAGCATAGTTCTCACCTACATTTCATTATGCCTCCCTAATGCTTATCTCTATCACTGTTTAGTAGGAAACGGGTAATTATTCTGAAAATAATCCCTGATATAGCTCTGGAGTAGGCATTCAAGCTAGTTTTGAAGTATATGCTGGTTAATAGAATTTTCTACTAACAAGCATGTTGTAATTGGGCAAGGGGGTTATTGTTAAACTGATCAGAACACATATTAAGGACTTGCATATCTACCTGTTTGGAAACCTTAGCTGGTTGTTAGTTCTACCCATATAGCATGATTTAATGGGCTCAGGTAGATTACTGATCCTTAAAAAAATATTAATGTATGGATATCTGCCTGATTTGAAGCCTGTAGTGAAGTCATTCAAGTTGTAAAGTAAAGCATATTTTTGAATGCTAGGTGGTGTTATTGTTAAATTTATATCTTTAGTATACTTGCCCAATTAGAATTTTTGCGGAAGTTACATACTGTTAGATAGAGGTCATCGTTAAGTTGACCACTGTATAAGTTTAAAGACAACTATCATTCTTGTCTTTACTGAAATAATGTAGAAAAAAATGATTTACTTGTAGATAAGGTTATCGTAATATTGATCCTTGAACAAATATGGAGGACGGGTATATATACTTATTATGAAACCTGTACTAAAGTCATTATAATTTTGCACCGCAGAATGATATGTTAATTATCAGAGGAGATTAGTTTTAAATTTTGACTTCAGTACACGTACTGAGAACTGGCATTTCTGCCTAGTGGAGTTACCCTAGGGCTGCAGAAGTACAAGACACTCAGATGCCAACTGTTCAAGTTGGTGCCAAAGAAACCACCTGTGGTGTTTGTGTACAAATAATTTCTCTTATCTCTTTCTTTTCCTGTTCACAAGAAATTTAGCACAAAATCCAAATTTAATCAAAGCATACTTACACGTAAGCATGCATACATATTCTTTTTATTATGTACACTATGTTTGTATAGTTTCTTAAGAACCTATATTTCACACATTCTGTCACATACAATTAGAGAAATACTTAGCTTATGTACAACTAACATATACAAGTTACATATATAGAAAGAACATGTACATAAAGAAAGTTCAAAAAGTAATAACTTAAACCCATTGTAATGTACTTTTTTAATTTTAC